>CAUHTR010000203.1:0-164370 GCA_959609185.1 Schmidtea polychroa
GTCTACACTAAAAAACGTGGTAAATTTTTCAGACTATAGTGAGGTGGTCTCCTTGGTCCTGAGAAATAGGTGGTCTACACTAAAAAACGTTGTAAATTTTTGAATTACAGTAAATAATGGTCCTAAAAATTAAATTACAGTAAATGATGGTCAAAATTTTTGAATTACAGTAAATTATGGTCAAAATTTTTCAATTACAGTAAAATAAGGTCCAATTTTTCAATTAAAGTAAATAATGGTCCTAAAAATTAAATTAAAGTAAATTAATGTTCTAAAAAATTAAATTAAAGTTAATTAAGGTCTAAATTTTAAATTAAAGTTAATTAAGGTCTAAATTTTAAATTAAGTAATCAATGGTAAAAAATTTTAAATAAGTAATAATTTTTAAATAAGTAAATTAAAGTAATAATTTTTAAATAAGTAAATTAAAGTAATGTAATAAGTAAATTAAAGTAATATTTTAAAATTTATTAACAAAAAGTTGAAGGTGTTTGAGAATTGAAATTTTTTAATGAAAATTTTTATGAAATAATTTTTTAAGTAATTTTTAATAGAAATTTTTATGGAATAATTTTTAAGTTAATTTTTAATGGAAATTTTATGAAATATTTTTCAATGATAATTTTAGATGGAAAATTTTAAGATAATTAAAATGAAATATTTTTCAAAGTCAAATGAAAATTTAAATGGAATAATAATAATAATAATAATAATAATAATAATAATAATAATAATAATAATAATAATATATCAACCAAATACATAAAAATGAACTATACACATAAAACACAAACAAATAACAAATGTAAAGATATAAAATTTATTCAATAAAATTAGTCCTCATCGGACAAAATAACGTCATCGATATCGATGTCATCTTCTTCATTTAATTCTTCCTCATCTTCTCCAAAATCTTCATTTAATTCTTCCTCATCTTCTCCATCATTTTCTCCAACATTTTCTGAAACATTTTCTGCAACAATTTCTGCAACATTTTCTCCAATATTTAATTCACTTAATCTTACATGCCCATATGCAAGACTAGTATTTTTCCCCACCCAAACCCTTTTGTCATCTTTGTTTGTTAGTGCTATTTTTGTGTTTTTAATTGTAAAAATTTGATGATTTTTGCTTGTTATTTTAGTCTGAGGAACCGAAAAAATCTGGTTAGTGTTATAACAATCCAGGTATGACTGATGTTTTATGTCACTACCTTTCAATGTTACACCTTTAGCCTTTTTTGTTTCCTCATCACCCAACAAGCTATAACATTTAGGTCTAAGAAAAACCCATTCCTTATATTTAAGACCTTTATTCTCGTCTTTGAACTTTCCAATGACTGAATCAAGGTTCTTACTATATAAGGAATGACAACTATTGTAATTGGAAGTATCCAATAAATTATCTCGAATCATTGCAGGTAAAAGAACCTCAAGTTTACAGTTAATGACTTCAAGGAAAAAAGAATCTGTATCACCTGCAACGATATTAATTTTACAATTAAACTCATTGCGAAATGATTCCAGATCCTTATATTGTAATTCATACATTCTAAGTTTAGATAGATCAAGTACAGATTGACCAATGTAACTTGGTCTATCTAAACATATAGAATCTGAATTCAATAATGCAGCGATTAAATTATCGTCTATTTTAATTGATTTTTTAAAAGTTGGCTTCGAAGAATATTTAACAAGTTTACCGGCAGTTGTACAAAGACGAAGATTCATTCTTCTCTTTAAATTTTCAACTGTTTTGCCGTATAAACTGTTATTTAGTAATTTATAATAATTTTTATCTAAGTTATTTATGCTTTTTGATCTTAATTCGGTATTTGTATCTATATATTTTTTAAAAATTGGAGATTGCTTAAATCTTACACCTCTATTTACATGTGTTACTTTAACACCAAGTTCTAAATATAATTTTAATAATCTCCAATGAATAACATAATTAGATTTTGGAAGATGAGTTAATAATAATTTTTCAACCTTAGACCCAGCAGGTTTCATTTTTTCAGCAGCTACAGGGAAATCATCCAACTTATCATGAAGCTCAGAAGGAATTACAAGATCAACTTCAAGTGTGTATCCATAAGACAAAGATTCAAGATTTAAATTCCTACATTCATCCATTATTTTATCAAATCCATCAAGAACCCAACAAAATTCGCCACAAGGTAATGATTGACTTAAAGCCCAACCATAAAGATTATTAATATCTATATAAAGTAACTCGGTGTTCTCGTCGGTTTTTACGTAATGCTTATTCACAAAAGTAAGACCGCCTCTTATTCCACCCTCATAAAAGCTAAACATTTCGTTTTCAGTTATGAGTTCAATTGGTTCATTTAAAGACATTAATGCAGAAGACCAAGACATGCCAGGAATTCCGAAATAATTCAAAGGCTCTAATCTATTGTGAGCAATTGATTTCAACCTAAACTGATGAAAGAAATCAGCCAAAAGAAAACAATCAAGTTTTAGGTAGATCATCATATAATCTAATAAAGTTCTGCAATTAGATTCTACCCAAATCTCCTGAGCTTTTTCATACTCAAGCTCAGTGACACCCTCCCAGATTGGTGGTAATTCATACGTAGTTTGTAGGACATCTAAAGAAGTGGCGAAATTATAAGGGAAGATTCCTTTTTCACATACTATGGTGCCAGAAAAAGCAGAATTAGTAAAAGGCAAAGAATTCAAAGTTTTGACTGCTTTAGCCAAAGAATCATTGACAAATTGATATGAATCAATGAATCTTAGACTAATTTTGCCTAAATGAGCAATCAAAGATATAAATTTTTCCGTAGTTATTGGGATGCACCCTAAATTCCAATTTTTAAATTTATTTAATCCATATTTAAGTATATGATGCATATCGTATCCCTTCAAGTTGTGAAATACGATAGGCAAAATTTTATTTATTTTTCTATTTACGTTACATATGCTACAAGCTGCACCCAAGTATTTGCCCGTAAAATGATCGTGATCTCTAACAGGATCCACGATAGATTTCAAACAAAGATAACAAACCGTTGAATTAATGAATTGTTGTTGCTCATTTTTAGTTAATTTAATCATTGGTTTCCTACCCATTTTATAATAAAAAGGAAGAACCTTATTTAATGCTATATCCTCTATAGCACTTAAAAAACTCTCGACGCAATCTAAACCTATGAACTGCTGATAAGATTTAGATCCGTCAAAGTTATTTACTAGTAAAAGACCAGCAGATATTGGTATGTGTCGCTGAAAATGATCATTATCACAAGGTAAAATAGCCTCAAAATCGGCATAAACTACGAAAGGAGGAGTTACTGTTTTCGACCAGTCAGTAAACTGTAAGAATTTATTTTGAGGGAAAGTATAAAGAGTAGTGCCTAACTGATTGCGTTTGCATAATATTTCATGTTTTTCTAGTGCGTTTCTATTTTTAAAACCATTCAAACAACGATGACACCATATTGATTGTATGCGTGTAGGACAACTAATGTTTATGTGGCAATTCAGTAACTTATTTAAATTGCTTATAGCAATGTAATGAAAATTGTTCCCTTTATTTAATAAAAGTAAATTAATTACTGTTCCATTTAAAACTTTGGAACGATGTATAATGTCTAAATGGGGGTGTTTTAAAACATAATTATCTATTAATTGTTTGTTATTGTCATAAGAAAAAATGTTAATTATTAAACCAGGATCTTTGGCCTCGAATTTTCTAATATCTTTTAATTTCATTGGTAAATCTAATGGATTATATATTAACTCAGATAAATTATAACTTGATGTTCTATTTCTATATTGGCTAATAACCTCATCATATTTTAAAATAGCTAAAATGCTATATAAAAAACACGAATCATCGGTGTTTTTTACATTAATTAAGCATTTTTTATTTTTTAGACAAGTAGGTAGTTCAATGAAACTCCTACCACTTAATCTACTTAACCTACTTATTTTCGTTATAGTGAAGTGGATTTCTGTTATTTTTTTTATAATCCAACTACTTCCTAACTCTGTGATATTACTTATTTTCTCGTTTAGTTCCCTAATGCCTTCGTCAAAAAATGATGCAGTTAAAGGTTTTGCGTAATTCGAAATATTATTAACCTTTATTTCCCCGTCTTTTTCAAATTCGATTGTTATTCCGAATTGAATTTTGACGGAGCCTAATTCGTTAATAATATCTCGTAATTTTATAATTAATTGTTCTGGAAATATTATTTCCTTTATATTCAAGTTACTTGTATTTAGACTTAAAATTTGATGTGTACCCCTTAAATCTTTTTGTACTATGGGTACATTACCTCCTATTTGTACATTAGTAGTCGAAGAGTCGAGTGAAAGATTATCAAATTCATTATTGGGTTCATCTACATCCCAAGAGTCGAGTGAAAGATTATCAAATTCATTATTGGGTTCATCTACATCCCAAGAGTCGAGTGAAAGATTATCAAATTCATTATTGGGTTCATCTACATCCCAAGAGTCGAGTGAAAGATTATCAAATTCATTATAGGATTCATCAACTAATCCGACCTGGGATTCAACAAAAGGCAATCCATCATTGGATTCAGCAAAAGACAATCCATCATTGGATTCATCAACTAATCCGACCTGGGATTCAACAAATGTATTTAATTTAATTTTTTTATTAGTAGTATTTATTTCAATAGTTGAAGGACGTTTAAAAATAACATTTTTTTTAGAATTGAACCTATCTAAATGGTGTTTATGCTTATTATAAAAAACGCTGTATGTTAAGGGCTCGCTAATCTTACATATGGGGCATATAAAAAAAGTTTTATTATAGTATTTTTTAGAATAATAATTCTCCATTATAGAATGGCAATTATTATGTTCTGTCGACGAACAATAATTTGGGTAAAGTATACCTAAAAATATATACATTTAAAAATTTGGCTAAAACATTTGATAAAAATATTAAAATTTTCTTATAATTTTGCATGTATGCAACCAATCAAAATTAATTATTTGCTATAAATGATAATTTAATGAAATAAATTTAACAAAAAATGTCTACTATAAATAGTATCCTATTAGAAGAAAATAGTACATCAGTTATAGGTATGGTATGTAAACCTCCTATTCAATTCCTTCAATATAATATGTACTATTTGAAATATCCTATTACTTATTCGTTCAAGGTAATTTTTTTTTTTTTTTATTTAATTATTTAATATTAATTTGTTATAGGAACCAGTTAATTTAAAAACATGTCAATTCAATATTCAAATTGGAGATATTGGGGAAGAAGATAGAAAAAATCTTGGAGAAATTCTTAAATTAATTAATAAAGAAATGATTTTTAATGAAAAATTTACATTTATCAATTGTGAAAAAGGGTGTAAATTAGACGAAGATAAAAAATCAAAAGTGCGAATACTTATTCAAGGAGTCAAGATAAATGGAGTTATAATTAAACCAATTTGGAAAATTACAAATGTTTTTGAATAAATATTTAAGTGTTATTTTAAATGTTGTTGAAAAATTTAAAAGTTAATAATTATTTAATAAGGGTCAGATTATTATTAAAGAGTACTGCATGCTCACTGCAGACTATTATGTAGCTACGTGCTCACTGTAGACTACATTATTTATATTAAAGACTACTGCATGCTCACTGCAGACTACTATGTATCTACGTGCTCACTGTAGACTACATTATTTATATTAAGTTTTATCACTATAAAAAAAATTTTGCGAGGGATTTGCCTATTTCAAAATATTTTTACTCTTAATAAAAAAAAAAAAATAGCATTAATATCATTTAAAAAAATTTAAATTTCATTACAAAAAATATCATTATAAAAATTTAAATTTCATTACAAAAAATATCATTTAAAAAATTTAAATTTCATTATAAAAATATCATTATAAAAAATTTTGCGAGGGATTTGCCTATTTCAAAATATTTTTACTCTTAATAAAAAAAAAAAAAAAATAACATTAATATCATTTAAAAAAATTTAAATTTCATTACAAAAAATATCATTATAAAAATTTAAATTTCATTACAAAAAATATCATTTAAAAAATTTAAATTTCATTATAAAAATATCATTATAAAAAATTTTGCGAGGGATTTGCCTATTTCAAAATATTTTTACTCTTAATAAAAAAAAAAAAAAAATAACATTAATATCATTTAAAAAAATTTAAATTTCATTACAAAAAATATCATTATAAAAATTTAAATTTCATTACAAAAAATATCATTATAAAAATTTAAATTTCATTATAAAAAATATCATTATAAAAAATTTTGCGAGGGATTTCCCCTTATTTCATTAAAAATATTATAAAAAATTGATAAAAATACTTACATTTCTTCATAGTTTCATTCATTTCATAATTTTTGTTCATAGTTTCATTCATTTCATAATTTTTGTTCATAGTTTCATTCATTTCAAAATTTTTGTTCATAGTTTCATTCATTTCAGAAGTTTTGTTCATTTTCATAGTTTTTTAGTTTCAATCTTTTTTATCTAAAAAATAATTTAATTTTAATAATTTAAAAAATAAAATTCTTACGATCCTTGGTACTAGCAAATTATGACCAAATTTGAGAAACAAATCATTTATATACTTCTTCTTCTACTTAATACATTACGTAGTAATTAAAGGATTTGATACCAAGCGTAATAATTAAATTTGATACCTTGCGTAATAATTAAAGGATTTGATACCAAGCGTAATAATTAAAGGATTAAATAATTTGTGTAATAATTAAACGATTAAATAACTTGCGCAATAATTAACTTAATTAAAAATTTATTGAAATAATTTAAATAATAAACTAAAATTTATTGAAATAATTTAAATAATAAACTAAAATTTATTGAAATAATTTAAATAATAAACTAAAAATTTATTGAAATAATTTAAATTAATTTTATCCAATTGATTTATTTATAAATTATAAAAAATCATTTACTTACTCTATTATTTAAAAATTTTATTATATGCTTATCGAAAAATTAAAATGGAATGCATTGTTTGCTACACTGAATACGCTATAGAAATGTTTATAACTATTGGATGTAACCATTCGTTTTGTACTAATTGTTTCTTAGAATGTTTAAATATTTCTACTCGTTGCCCACTTGACAAACTTGAATTTAATTTATTAAAGAAGAAAGATTTATTTATAGATTATATGAGATTAGTTAAGTTGAAACACGAATTTTATAAACTTAGTTTTAGATCTTGTATTAGAAATATCAACCGCAAACTGATGAAATATATAAGAAAAACACCTGTGGATTTGGAATATATATTAAATAGTATCATAGAATGTAATCGAAATTCTCCTTTTGCAAATTTTAAAAAATATATAATTGTGCTCGAAGAATCTTTGAATACCAGTTTTTTCGGAATTGAAATACTCGTTCAAAATACTGATTTGGCATCAGATTATTTGACAAAAATATACCATTTAATTAGAAAATTACTAATTAATGAAAATACTGAAGAATTTAATGAAAGGATAATTGGTTCTTTTATTGAAGATCAAATATACTTTAAAGATAATTTTATAACCAATATCCGCAAAAAAGCTCTGTATACATCTTTTATTTCCGATGTATTTTTACGAGATTTCACTGTGACTGAAGATGGTGTTGTTATTCCATTCCAAGAATTTGATGAAGATACAATTTTAGACCCATTAGAAATTGATTATATAAGATTTGAACAAGACCTGTTAACTAATATTACATTAGTTCATCAAAATTTGATATCAAATCAATTGAGACGACTATTTGGCAAAATTGATTTATTTTTAGATGCTAACATAACATTAGAAACAAGAAAAAAATTAACGATTTATTTAGGTTATGAATATGAATTAATGGAAATATGTTTGGAGAATTATAGTAACCAATATTTAGTATATTTGGGAAATATACAATTTATTGTCAATAATATTTTAAATATAGAAGATATCAATAATTTATTAGAAATACCTCGAATGATAAGATTGTTGATGGAGCAAATTACTTGGGATGATTTTTTGAAAAATATGCTAGTAAAATTAATTGTGAATATTATTTTGTTTTGTGAATAAATTATTTTAATTGTGAATATTATTTTGTTTTGTGAATAAATTATTTTAATTGTGAATTTAGTGAATATTTTAAAAACAACTTTTTATTATAAAAATTTATTTCATTGACTTTAACCAAGCCAAACAATGTTGTCCACATGTTTTTGTTATAGGATTTTGGTAACGTATTCGATTGTATTCAATTGGCATTGACATTGATTGTAGTTTATTGATTAATATAGGTGGATAATAGAATCCCATTGGATCAAATGCATATATTTTGTCTGGTTTCACGTATACTGCAAGCCAATGTTCACCATTCAGATTAGCAGATTGAGTATTTACAATTATTGCTTTGTTGACATCTAAATAAGGTATTTTGTCTAGTGGGAAAACACCTAGAAATTCTTTTCCTAGTAATTTTCTTCCGATAACATGTATCTGAATAGAACTAAATTAATAATAATTAAATAATTTAAATTAATTCTTACTTCATATTTGATTAATTGATTTTCGATATTTGGTTTATATTATACCAAAACAGTACGAGTAGATGTAATTTGAATTTCTTTTTCAAAAACTCCATATACAATTACAGAAACAGCTTCAGTAAGTGAAGATGCGAATTTAATATCTAATCGCAAATTTCCGCTTTGTGGTAACTGACTTTGATGAAGATCAAAATCTGGTGCCAATACGAATGTAAAGAATGGATACTTGCTCTTAAAATCAGACATGGTGATACCACAATTCATATTTTTATTTAGATAACCCATATTTCTAATAATCGATTGCATATAACTTGTACTATAATCATCATTCTCAAAATCTTGACTATATTTTTCGCGATAATCACTTCCTTTACTTAAAGTTATGGACTTGACATTAAAGTGATCAAATATAGAAAATGATTCTGAAAACGATCCACTAAATCTTTTACTAGATTGAAATGCAACAAGTATAAAATTAGGTAATCGTCTATCTCCAAATATTTGTTCTTTATAAAAAGAGGAAGAACCAATAGGTAATGAGAAATCAACAACTTCTTTGCTTCTTAAAGGATAAATTGCATTTTTTGTAGACAGACCAATTTGATGTCCTGCCAAAACCGATGGTTCAACACGAACTCTTCTAACCATTAATTTTGCGTCTAATAATAAAATTTTCGGTTCAATTTTCGCACAAGTTAAACTAAGTGTTGGATTTGATCTTGTTAATTTAATTTGAACACTAACACCTGGTAGTAAATATTTAGGTTGATCAAAGAAATCAAATTGAAGTGGGGAACATAAAGAAAAGGATTTTGATTTTTCAATCCATGTTTTTCTCGTAAGATCTTTGTTAGTATACCCCATTCCACCTAAAGATGTTCGTTTAGTATCTCCGTCATAATTTATAAGTGTTTCAATTAATGCTTTGTGGGCAAATCTATCATTTGATCCTTCAACTTTGATTGAATTAAAAATTAATTCAACATCTTTAAAAAGGGTTTGGAAGAAGAAATTATTTGGAATTACTTCTGATTCGCCTAAATTCTCACCTAAATTATTAACAACTTTCAATTGAATATATAACAAAGTATCATTCAAATCTAAATATTCAGTCTGCGATCCGTTTATGTAAAATTGAATCGAAGAAGAACCAGCATCTGTAATAGAATTTCTTGGGTATACATCTTCAAATGCTCCATGTTCAATCACTGCTTGGGGAGAAGGTCTATCAAAAAGACATAATTCTGATTTAGCACTAATCATTTTTCAAAGATGGTACCATATCCTTTCATTCTTTTGTTTATATGTTTCTTCATAATTTTTCGACGTTTAAGTATTCCGCCTTTTTGTTCTTTATCATTTTTAAATACATCGGATACTTTATTAATTACTTCTGGTAAATGTTGCATCACTGCTGGTAATGATTCTTTAATTTCAGAAATTGCATTTGATTTTAAAGCAGGCAAGATATTTGCATTGTTATTTATTACGTCATTAGCTGTTTTCATACCAAAATTTCCTATTCGTCTAAGAATTGGGAGTGCAAATCTACCTATTGTCTTCAACCAACCGGTTCCATATTGTTTACCAACAAAATATGGTAAATCACCACCCGATTGGTTACTACTATAAAAATGTATTATGTCAGGATTACTCATTTATTTTACGAAAATGTAATGTCAAGTATGTTTTATCTTCTTTTCCAAATATATATTTTCCACTATCATCTCGTATATTGATTTCTATATTGTTTATATATGAAGACGATACAGGTAAGTACATTGGATTCTTTTCAATTATTTGTACTAAATCATCTTTTTTATGTTTTTCCACCCAAATACATTTCAAAAGAGGGACCAATGTATCACCAACAATAATAGGTTCGATAATATTTGTATAGATCATCAATTGTTGATTGCGTTGTAATACTTCAGGTTCTTTAAAACCAATAATAAGTTTGTCAGTATATGTTTCTTCTAATAATCCTAAACTATTAGCTAAAAATTTACTAAATTGAACTTTACTGACATCATCATCCATTACAATTTTAACGATTTTTCCTTTTTGAATATCAACAGATTTAAATGGACGAGGATAAAAGAGTGATAGTTGATCATTTATTTGTGAAAGATCTGTAATGATATTTTCTTCGAATGTATCTGTATACTCGACATCGTAATAATATTGTATAGTTAATCGAATTGTATCAAACTTTATTTTTCGATTATTTGGAGGAATAGTGATTTGGTTCATTGTTTGTTTAAAAGTTATTTCTTTTTCTGAAAATCCCAATTTTTGCGCTTCTTTAATACTATCGAATTCTACTTTAAAAGGAAAATATTTACAATTAATGTTCAATGTATTTCCATCAATATATATTAAATAAAATGGAGAGTCGTGACTGATTGTATATTCATTTTTTTCTTGGTTAAAGTAAAAGTATTCATAACTTGTATGTAATACACTTTTACTATATTTGACATTTGAATTACTGTAAAAAGGAAAATAATTATACACAAAGGTAAAGTCCATGAGAGCTACTTCCCATTCACCATCCAAGTAAATAGGATTTTGAAATTCAACATTAAATTTACCTGCTTCATTATTTGGATGAGTCTGAGGACAACTATTAGAAGGTAAATTCACATAAAAATCTTTTTTAATCATTTATTTTACGAAAATGTAATGTCAAGTGTGTTTTTGTATCTCTACTAAATTTTATTAATTTTCCACTATCATCTCGTATATTGATTTCAATGTTGTTTATAGAAGAATTAGAAATTGGTAGATACATTGGATTCTTCATTTCTAGTTGCACAATTTCTCCTTGTTCATATTTTTTTATCCAAATAGATTTCAATAACGGAACTCTTACATCTCCAACAGTCAATGGTTCGATAATATTTGAGTAAATAAACATTTGTTGATGATGATTAAATAATTTTGGAATTTTTGTTCCAATAATTTCTTTCTCTGTAAATGTTTGTTTCTTTAATCCCAATGTTTTTGTTAAATTTTTATCAAAGGTTATTGATGAAATGTTATCAGCAAGACTTATTTTAACCAATTCATTATTTTGTATTTTTAAATCTTTAAAGGGAGACGGATTAATTGTCATTAACTGACCATGTATTTCAGATAAAGTATTGATGTATAGTTCATCTTCGAAATAATGTTCAAATTTGTTTTTTCAACAACACTTATAATTATACCAAATTGATCAATTGTTTTATCTTCTGTAAATTTTGGTAATTTAATTCGCAAATGATCACTATCACTAATAACTGATACTGATTTTAATCCAAATTTAATAGCATGTTCAAAATCTGGAAACGTTATTTTAAATGGAACATGTGGACAAACAACAACCAAATTCTCATATCTTTCAATGAACATGTCAACTTCAGGAGTATTTTTAGGATTTATTACTTCAAAGGTTCGATTTGAATTATTTATTCTAAAATATTTAATTTCTTCATCCATCTTTACTTTTTCATATTGTATCAATGAATTACTGTAATAAGGAAAAGTATTATACACAAAGGTAAAGTCCATGAGAGCTACTTCCCATTCACCATCCAAGTAAATAGGATTTTGAAATTCGACATTAAATTTACTAGCTTCATTATCAGGGAAAATAAGAGGACAACTATTAGAAGGTAAAATAATATAAAAATCTTTCATAATATTTATTTAATCAATTGATTTTCGGATATCCAAGATGGAGTTTCATATCCATGCCATTTAACATAGTATTGTTTATATTTACCATCTTTTTTGGTTTTTAAAATCTTTTGAATTCTAAATATTGTAGGAGCAGGAATTACTTGGAGTTCTTGTTCATAGAATTTACCAGTGATTGGTTTGTTTTCATGATCAACTATCACATACATGACAGGATTCTGTTTTGTATCGATTTTAAAAATTTGATATACTTCATCACTCCAATTATTATCAAAGTTTTTGATGAATGGTGAAGAATTGATTTTACTAATTCTTACATGATCACCAACCTTGTATTTTGGTTTATTGATTTTCTCTAACTTTGGTTGATTTTTAGTAAAATCAGCAGGTGTTTGTCCTTTTAATCCTCTGTGTGGTGAATGATTGTAACTGAAAATAATTTTTGGCAAAACATTTATCCAAGTTTTATTACCTTGATATACAAAATATTTTTTCAAACGTTCTCTTAAAGTTCGATTAAATCGTTCTACATGAGCAGCTTTGAACTGAGAAAATACCGAGTAGTGGTTTATTCCTTTGATAACCTCTTTAACTTTGCTGTTATAAAATTCTTTACCTAAATCATATATTTAAAAATTTATTAATTAAATTTAATTACCTAAATCCGTTTGTAAATTAATAGGTTTACCATCTGCAAACATTTCTTTTATCGCATCAGCCATTTCATTTGCAGATTTAGTTTTTGTGGGAACAGCACGAGCATATCTATTAAAAACATCTATACAAGTCAGAATATATTTGTACCCCTTGTTAATTTTTGAATAAGGTATCATTTCCATCAAATCCATTTGCCATACATCATTGTTTCCAATTGTTTTGTATGGTCTTGTTGGAAATCGTTTCAACATTGGTTTATTTAAACTATATGCTAATTGATTAGATAACCATTTCTGAGTTTCTTTCTTTGAATTATTCACTCGTTTTGTTAATTTTTCTACGCCACCAAAACCATCTGGATCTTTTGGGTTTGTCCATATTGTTTTTAACTTTTTCTCTATTGTTTTCACTTTTTTCACTTTTGATTTCACTTTTGTTTTCACTTTTTCCACTTTTGTTTTCACTTTTGATTTCACTTTTGTTTTCACTTTTTCCACTTTTGTGTTGGTTTTGTGATACGTTTCCTTCATTATTACAACAAGTTGTCAAAATATTAAAATCTACAATATTTTTATTTGGTAATGAACTCTTGATACCCATTAAGAACTTAATGATGAGATTGCACTAATTGCAGATAAGACTATAGGAATTAGTGCACCCAAGAACCCTCCTTTTTGTTTATATATTATCTTTCTCATTAGACGACGATTTTTTGTATCAACTAGAGATAAAAGTGATCTTTTATGTCTTTGCAATACTAATCTTTTAGCTTTAGTTATATTTACATTACCGCGGACAACATTTATAATAACTTCAAGTAAATCATCAATAACAAATGATGGAAAAGATTGTAAAATTGATATTCGTTTCGAATTTGGTGCCTTTATTAAAGCATTAAAATATGGTAAACTCCGTTCAAATTTCATTATTATTATTAATTTACACGACGGATTGTTTATAATTTGATCCACTTCTTGATTTGTTTCTTAGTTTTTGTACTTTTTGTACTTTTTGATCCGCTTTTTGTTTTCTTTGTACGTTTTGTTTTCTTGGTAATTTTCTTCGGAACACTTGGAAGATTTTTAACAACTACTTTTTTAAATGACATGATTAATTTTATTTAGTTTTTAGTTTTGTTTATAAATCGTAACACCGTTTATATTAAAAATATCAGTTCTAATACGCATATCATCTGGACATTGTTGTGTAAAATCAAAAAATAAATATCCATGAGGAATTTTTGTCGCATCTTGGAATGAATCAATCAAAAATTTTCTATTATTTGGATAAGCTTGTCTTGCAAGAAAATCTATTATTGTTTGATCTCTAGGATTTTTGAAAATAATTAAATATTGGACATTTAAATTACGTGTTCTATGACTTCCACCTTGATGAAAAAGATTTTGTGTAATGAAAATAACTGTAACTCCGCAATGTCTACTGATTTTTGTAAATAAATTATTAAAATCCTTTTCTTTATTTGCTTCCTGGTACAGATCATCGATAATAATAACATCACCTTGGCGTAATCTAGATGACCAATTTTTATCAAATCCTTTAATTATTGTCATTTTTAATTTACAGAAACTGTTTTGAGTTAATCCATGTTCTTCATCTGCACCTCGATGCCAATATATTTTATTAAATTTAGATTTAAACATGTTTGATTGTAATAAATTACATACAAATAAAGTTTTTCCGCTTCCACTAGGTCCTACAATTTGATATACTGCGTCATTTCTTAATTCCATTTTTTTTAATTAAATTATTTTATTTAATTTGTTTATAATTACAATAATTACAATGATCAGCAACATTAATTATAGAGGAAGATGTGTAGTTAATGGAATGAAGTTCCCATCAGGAAAACCTCAACATGTCGTGGACAGAAGTGGAAAATATCCAATTTTATTCTTCAAGAGCGGGAAATGTAGGATAATGGGATGTAAGAAACCATTACAGGAAGGCGATCTCAAATATCAGATTCAAGATTTACAAATCCAATCAATTACATTAACGTTAGATATAGGTACATGCGTTGATTTAAATGCATTGTCAAGGAAAACCGATAGTTACTACGAGCCTGAAATATTTCCAGCTTTACGTATTCTCAAGTATAACCCACTATGTGTAAATGTTTTTTCAAGTGGGAAAGTTGTTATATTAGGGATTAAAACATTTGATTATTTTAATCAAATTCAAGAAATTCAGAAATTCATTAAATCATTAACTATAAATATCACAACAAATGAAGAAATATTGGAATATTTATTAAGTTAATTAAATTAATTTAATTAATTGTGTTTAAATTAACTGAATATCTACAATAACAAAAATTCAAAAATGGATGACGATAAGCAAGCTTACATATTCCAGACTATATTAACGAAGATGGAAGATTTGTTCCCGAATATAAAGAACAGACTTTCATATTGTGCTCCGGAATTATTAGCTTATAGAATCAAACAATTAACAGGGATCAATATAGAAGAACTTATACGAAGACATTTCGAATCTGTCCAAGAATCGAGATTTAAATGCATAGACGATTGTGAAGTATGTATGGATCCGATGAAATTACCATGTCCGTTTAGATGTAGATGCTGCCAAGAATATAAGATGAAAGAAGTTGTTCATATTTTACTAGCAGAATTAAGAAGAGCTTATTACAAGCAAATATTGGATGAATAAATTTTATATCTTTACATTTGTTATTTGTTTGTGTTTTATGTGTCTAGTTAATTTTTATGTATTTGGTTGATATTTGGTTGATATATTATTACTATTATTATTATTATTATTATCATTATTATTATTATTATTATTTCATTAAAAATTTCCATCTAAAATTATCATTGAAAAATATTCCATAAAAATTTCCATTAAAAATTATCATTGAAAAATATTTCATTAAAATTTTCATTAAAAAATTTCAATTCTCAAACACCTTCTATTATTTCAACTTTTTGTTAATAAATTTTAAAATCTTACTTTAATTTACTTATTTAAAAATTAATACTTTAATTTACTTATTTAACTTTAATTTTAAATTTTCGACCATTGATTACTTAACTTTAATTTAATTTTTAGACCTATAATTTACTGTAATTTTTAAATTTGAACCATTATTTACTTTAATTTAATTTTTTAGAACCATTATTTACTTTAATTCAAAATTTGGACCATTATTTACTTTAATTTAATTTTTAGACCCATAATTTACTGTAATTTAAAAATTTTGACCATAATTTACTGTAATTTAATTTTTTTAGAACCAAAATTTACTTTAATTTAATTTTTAGAACCATTATTTACTGTAATTTAAAAATTTTGACCATAATTTACTGTAATTGAAAAATTTTGACCATAATTTACTGTAATTCAAAAATTTTGACCATCATTTACTGTAATTTAATTTTTAGGACCATTATTTACTGTAATTCAAAAATTTACAACGTTTTTTAGTGTAGACCACCTATTTCTCAGGACCAAGGAGACCACCTCACTATAGTCTGAAAAATTTACCACGTTTTTTAGTGTAGACCACCTATTTCTCAGGACCAAGGAGACCACCTCACTATAGTCTTAAAAATTTACCACGTTTTTTAGTGTAGACCACATATTTCTCAGGACCAAGGAGACCACCTCACTATAGTCTGAAAAATTTACCACGTTTTTTAGTGTAGACCACCTATTTCTCAGGACCAAGGAGACCACCTCACTATAGTCTGAAAAATTTACCACGTTTTTTAGTGTAGACCACCTATTTCTCAGGACCAAGGAGACCACCTCACTATAGTCTGAAAAATTTACCACGTTTTTAGTGTAGACCACCTATTTCTATTGAAAAAAATTTTTTGTATTGAAAATCCCAGGACCATCGTTTTTGTATAGAAATTTTTTTTTTTTGTATTGAAAATCCCAGGACCATCGTTTTTGTATAGAAAAAAAATTTTTTGTATTGAAAATCCCATGACCATCGAGACCCCTTCACTATAGTCTGATAAAAAAAAATTTGGACCAAAAATCCCTGAAAGCAAAAAATGTGAGTTGCAACAATTGCGTAATAAAATCGTGCAACAAAAAAAATCGTGCAACAGACCCCCCCCCCCCCCCCCCGGGGGGGGGTAATTGTTGCAGCGGGCTACTATCTACCTACTTACTACTGCTATTATTATTATTATTATTATTATTATTATTATTATTATTATTATTATTATTATTATTATTATTATTATTATTATTATTATTATTATTATTATTATTATTATTATTATTATTACTACTGCTATTATTATTATTATTATTATTATTATTATTATTATTATTATTATTATTATTATTATTATTATTATTATTATTATTATTATTATTATTATTATTATTATTATTATTATTACTACTGCTATTATTATTATTATTATTATTATTATTATTATTATTATTATTATTATTATTATTATTATTATTATTATTATTATACTGCTATCTTATTATATTTGAATTAAGTATGTCATAAAGATATTGAGGAAATCCAAACAGTTATTTGAAATAGAAGTTGCTAAAGGATTTGAACATTATATAATACACAAATACCATAAAACTTTGTTAATAGAAATATTATTAATTTTATTGTTACAATTTATTTGATCTTAGCTTATTTTGAGTTCTTTAAAAATCAGAATAACTTAAACAATATTTGGATAATATTTTGTAAAAAAATGTTAAAGTATTTTAACAATTAGAAAGAGTTTAAATATTATTATTTCTTTACAATGAATAATATTTTTATTTCATTTTGTTTTAATTAAATATAATTAATTTATTGTTCATCATTTACTGTATTAAAAACTAGTGATTAAAACAGGTCCAGAAACAGATCAACGGCATGTAAATAATTCTCATCATGTAAACATAGCACTGAAAAAATACGTGAATAAATTTGGATTAAATTATCCTGTTCGGATTCCAAGCTTCATTTCTTAATTGAATTTTCCTAATCACTTATTAAATAACTCTCCAATTTCAGATAATATTTTAAATATATTTATTATTTTCTTGCTATAACTATTATGGTAAAAAGAGATGTAGTTGTGCAATTTATAAAATAAATGTACATTTATTGTAAGCATATAAGTAATATATATCTTCTAATATATATTTTCCAAAGTCGATGATTTATTTTTTTAAGAGAGAATTAATTATTATTTTATTGAAATAATTATTGTTTTGAAGTTATTTTGGTTTTTAGTTTAAATATTTTTTAATATCTATATTTATATAATAGATACATATTTATATAATATAATATATTTATATAATAGATACATATTTATATAATATAATATATTTATATAATAGATACATATTTATATAATATAATATATTTATATAATAGATATTTTTATAATAGATAAAGGTGACGTTTTTGGAATGGGATATATTTCTTATAATACATTGTCATAATATATCCAAAAATAATATTTCTAAAATTAAAGTCATGTCAGAAGACAACCAAATTTTGATTTAGATAGAGTTGTATGTGCTTCACAGTATGAAGCTAATTAGACCATCAAGGGTTTAACCATGATGAGTCAAAACCTTTAAAAGGTAAAAAAATGTGATTTTCTCAAACAGGATTTAAAAGATTGAAAGTTTCAAAAATTTAAAAGTCTTAGAAATCTTTTCTACATATTTTATTTTTCAGTTTTAAAAGTTTTTAATCTTAAAATCTTAATAAAACCTTTCTACTGTGTGTTAAATAATTTACATATCGAATAATGATCAAAAGTAAGGACGTTATTTTTCGAATCTTTGTAAATTATGCCCTTATATTGCTCATGTCTTTGTTAATCATCCACTGACATAATATCTATTTATTATTATTATTATTATTATTATTATTATTATTATTATTATTATTATTATTATTATTATTATTATTATTATTATTATTATTATTATTATTATTATTATTATTATTATTATTATTATTATTAGTATTAGTATTATTAATATTATTAGTATTATTAGTATTATTTCAAAATAAAGGAACTTACAAATGGTTTTTACCTAATTTCTTTTATTTTTTTTATTATTTTGAAATATTTAGCAAATAACATACAATTTAAATAGAAAATGAGATTCTCGATAATCAAATAACAAATTCGTACGATAAGAAATACATTGTCATTTTATATTTTTAGTAAATTCTTCAGTAATTTAGTAAAATATGATCATTTTCAAACAATATTTGGCAATTCATAGACAATTTAGTTAGTAATGCAAAATTCAATAAATTTATGGTCAATTTATATATTTTTATTAGAAGTATGAATATTCATAGAAATTTAAGCAAAAGCATAGACACCATAGTTATCATAATAAACATTCGGAAACCTTGAGTAAAACCTTTCCAAATGAGCCTATGATCGTTGAAATACAGTGTCAAGAACTCTTAATAATAACTTTGACTTAGCGGGTCCCTACTTTTAAAGTAGATTTAAAGTCAATGAGTTGACCTATTTAATTATTTATTTTCAAATATTTATTTTCAGAAACATTTTCTACTCCGGGGGAGGTATGTGAGATAGCGGACCCTTACCCATCTATTTACGCAAAGTAATGCTTTTTACCTTTTCGAAATCAACGTCTCAAATATTCGATATATTCGAAACCACTATAATGATATATCAACTGTTTTAAAATATTTGATAACTGAAAGATTATATTTCTTATATTTTAATATCAAAATCCTGTTGAGTAACATCTTTGTTAAAAATTGACAGATGTTTCTGATTTCAGTGAATATGATTCCGATGATCAAAGAACTGCAAAAGAAAAAAACAGACAATCAATGAAACACGGAAAATATAATGAGCAATAATGATTTGTGGACAGCAATATAAATAAGGGTTAAATTTTCCATTGATAGTTTTATACATGATATTATTATACTTTTGGTTTTCTTTTGAGATTGATAGGTCTTTTACCCCGAACTTAATCACAAATCCTTGATAATATGTTTCATTGCCTCCTTGGAATTTGAGAATATTATGGCGAGATTAAAGTTTTGTTTTGTAAGAAAACGAAGTTAATAAAAAATTACTTATTTTATTTTGTACAAATGTGAAAGTTGACTTCCACAAATGAGAAAAAATATTTATAAATTCTTTTTAGTTCCTAAAAGTTTGTAAGACAAAAAAAAATTGTTTTTATAAGATTTTTTTTAAATTTTTATCGATTTTTCTAATTTATAATTTCTTACCAAAATATTGTCTCACCCCAGTCACACTAATTAATACAATAATCAGTATGCTGGAAAATTGGTAATTTAACCTATCGGAAAAGTCATCATCAAGTCTTATTCTGTTGGATCCGATTTTTCCCAATTTTCCCATTCTCCAAACAAGTGTTGCATCCATTTCTGTCAGGTCACTAATATTTGCCTCGGTTGAACGTGAATGATAATTGGTGTTTAAATCAGTTCGAAATGATTCGGAGGTAGTTGTCCAATATTTGTATGGTTCTATATATTAAAAATTAAATTTTAAATATAAATTAATTAACAAATAAATTATAATCACGCGTAAAATTTATTGCATAATGTTTGTAAATTTCACATAAAAATTAGGAAAATATAAAAAAACATTTTATAACATTATTTATCATGCAAGCTCAAATATAATATTTTTAATTAAATTATTTAAAATTAATATGTCTTTTTTAATATTATTTAATATAAAAATAGAATAGTTAAATTTAATAACGTAATTAATAACATTTGAAAACGGCTGTGTAGAAATTTCATGTTAAATGTAAAATAAAATATCGTGTAAAGATTAAATTGTTATTTATTAAAAATTATTTGAAATTTCTTTTTTTTCATTAAATTATAAAGAAATGGTTTTATAATTTATTTTTTATCCGATTTCAATAATTTAATTTTAAAACGAATAAATATTTCAAATTATTGAAAATTAAAATTGTTAAAGTTAAAAAAAAGATTTATATAAAAAAATTATAAATGTTATTAAAAATAATGATACGATAATTACTTTTAAATCCCTATTATTTTTTAATTTAATTTTAATTGTATGTAATGTATATGAATATTATTTTATTGTATATGATTGTGTACAATATACATGATACTGTCTGAGATGAATTTGTCTAAATAAATTTATATTTATTTTTTATAGGTTCATTAAATTTCCTTTCAAAACCTTGTATAAAAATATATCTGTTTTGAATTATTTCATGTGCGGTCTTATTTCCTGACTTTTTGTTACTAAATTATTTTGATAACAGTAATCTTGTAGAACTTTCGTTACAAACACGGTACAAGAATTTGTTAATTATGTTTTTTTTGTGTTTTGACAGTAATTGGTTGAGGTTTTCGTGTTATTAATTTTTGATTTCAAGGATGTTTATTTCGATCTTCTTCCTTAATAGTATGTTTGCTACAATGTTTACTTTTTTATTCATTAACTATTCATTAATATTAATATTAAATTTATTATAGGTATTTAATAAAATTAAATTTTCAAAAAGCCACGCGACATGCATCATTTTTTAAATGATTTTATTCACTGCATTCAATTTAGACAATTCTACATGTAATATTATATTACTAATATAGCATACTTTTAAAATATTATTATTATTATTATTATTATTATTATTATTATTATTATTATTATTATTATTATTATTATTATTATTATTATTATTATTATTATTATTATTATTTTGCTAATTTAAATGAAAGTTATTTATCTGATTGTGCTAGTTCTATTATATAAATAGTTTTTTTTGTTTTCTTAAGGTTTTTAAAGTTTTAGTAAAGCTATGTTTAAAAATATAAAAAGTGTTAATGTTAAAATTATTATATTATTAAATTATATGTTCAGTATTAAATCATTTACACATTTTGGTTTATGTTTTGATCTTTTATTTTGCATTATTTGTAATGAGTGTAATGGAATATCTCTGTACAAGAGTTCGAGAGTATTCACAATTGAGTGGGAATAGTAATAATATTGAGCATAAAAAGAAAATACAAGTTAAAATAGATATTTTCAATTGTAAATCTAAGGGTACAAAAAGAATTAACTACTTGTATTTTGATTAAGTTAATTAGGATTAATAAATTTGATTGAATTTTACGCATATAATTATGTAATTACTAATAAATCTATAAGTACAATCGTTTTGATTGAAGATGCTTAGCGCCTGATTATGACAGACAAGTTGTCAAAATAAATTGCAAAAATATATTTTAAAAAATGATGTTCTGTTAATTATTATTATTATTATTTTAATTTTCTTTATCATTTTAATTAAAATTCTATTTTAGCATAAAATAAAGAAATTTCTTTCAACAAAATGACTCAAAATTCATTTTTATAATTAATTATTTCAATGTGAAAAAAATAACTGAATATAATCTGTTTAT
Organism: Schmidtea polychroa; assembly: GCA_959609185.1. NCBI lineage: Eukaryota > Metazoa > Platyhelminthes > Tricladida > Dugesiidae > Schmidtea > Schmidtea polychroa. Next base: position 22,360 of record CAUHTR010000203.1, read on the forward strand.
ATAATTTAAATAAACATTTGTAATATTCTGTAATAATAATAATTTTCACTATTTATAAGAAATTTGTCAATTATTTACAATTTTAATTGTCAATTAAATTTTAATAAATTCTTTATAAAAATAAAACAAAAATTTAATTAATATAATTTGTTAATTTTATTCCATTTATTGTCATTTCAGAAAAATTTCACCAGAAAATAAGAATTCGAAAATATTTTCATGGAAAAATTATAGTAAAAGATATATTAATAGAAGGAATATAATAAAATATAGCTTGTCTCAAATTTTTAATCTTTGAACAACTGTGACAACAAATATCTTTGAATAAATTTGACCTTAAATTGACTTTTGACCTTCACTTATTACATAACATGATATTGATCTTCAAACGTCCTTGACAGTTGGTTGGTGGGCTAGAAAGCTCACTATATCCTACTAAATATTTTTATACATGTCAAAGAATACGTTTGGCGACAGGCAGAAGTAAAATATTTATGTGAATTCAACTCTAACAAATTTCCAAAATCAGAAAAAAAATTTAATATCGAAAAATAATTTCTGGATTCATTATTATCGAAAGATTTTGATACAAGTTGGTTAATCAAATCGCTGTTTTTCTCTCCAAATTATATAAACAAATTTCCTCATATAAGATATAAATAATTAAACAAATTATTTTGTAGGAAAATTTCTTTTAAAATAACTCATAATTTTCATTTAATTTTTCATCATATCTAAAAAAATAAAAAACTTGGCGTCATGTAACCAATTAAATAGCTTTTTCATTTCAACATCTAATAATCTAGTTTTGTTTTAATTTATCAAAATCGGTTTTCGAAAAAAATATTTTTCAATAAAAAAACTTTAGTTCTTTGTAAAATGTATAATTACAGATAGGCATTGTTCTCAGACAATTGTCAGACGACATATCAAAAGAAAAAACGAAGAATTTATTTTTGAAAAACACTTTATTTAGTTTTGTTTAAAACGAAAAATACATCTGGAAATATTATCTGAAAAAAGAATATGTTTAAAGAAGAATATCAATATTTCATTTGAATATTTGATTAAGAACATAGTAATTTAAATATGTGTTGGAATTAGAAATGTGACCTGTGGGTGCTGCATTATGTAGATTAATAACTATTATTATGTAATAAATATATAATAAATATATAATAAATATATATATTAAAAGACCTTGACTATGAATCAGTAAATATATATATATATATATATAAGTCTTCATTATAGATATTAAAAATAGTTTTAAAAATAAATCTTTAGAAAGCAATCAGCAGGCAGGTATCGTCCAAATATCGTATAATAACCACTTCATATGACAAATAAAGCAATTCCCAGCGTGTTTGCATGTTATTTCAACTTATATAAGTAAGTACGACGCCCGAATCATATGATGAGTTTGGTTGTACAATTTTTAGAAACAAAATATTTGATCTGGTAACAACCTCAATAAAACGATTTTTAAATGTAAATGATAATTACTTGGAGTCTGATTCAGAAGTAACAGTTGAGGTATGAGTTAAAAATGAAATTGAAGATGACGCTGCTAGTATTGGTGCTTGTACTAAACAAATGTGTCTATCTGATGAGCTTAGTAAGTTTCTGCAGGTGAATGATAATAAGGAAAATCATAAAAAAAATCAAAATCTGGTTCATATATCATAAGAAAAGGAATCGAGTTGCTTCGGGCAACAAAAATCTGATATGAAATGCTAGATAAATTTTTCAGGTATTTGACAACAATTCCATCAACTTCGATGGAAGCAGAACGAGTATTTTGTGTTATGGGTCTCTTTGCCAATAAACTCAGAAGCCCACTCAATGATAATAACGTTAAGTGCAATGATGGTTATAAGGCAGTACTATAACAAAAATGAGATATTTGTACAATGTTTATTTATGTATATGTTTATTAACAGTAAAATTATTTACTGGTATTTTTTAAATTTGACATTCTAAAATAAATTAAATCAGAGGTTCCAAGCTGTGGCCTGCCCTTGGGCCCTCAACAAATTATTAAATAATGTAGTCTTAGTTATAATATTTTTATAAGTCTAATTTAATTTATAATTTATAATTTTCAAACTTTACATTAAGTAACTATAGTAGGTAGTAAGTGGCCCACTGAAGCACAACCATCCGGTATCCTCTATCCTACGACCTAAATAAATCTTTTTTTAAAATTGCTGCAAAGGTGTAATAGCTATGCAATGGAGATGATACAGCCGAATTGTCTGCTGCAGAGGGTTAATAGCTGAGTAATGCAAATTTGACAGTTCCAGATGGGTAATTTTTAATTACATCATATTTTCTGATTATAGTGAGGGGGTCTCCTTGATCTCAGGGATTTTTAATACAAAATCCGATCCTCGCTAAATAAACCATGATATTTTATGGTCCTAGAAATATTTTTTATACACCTTGCTAAAAACCATGGTAGTTTAGGGTCCCAAAATTTTTTGTACATAAAATTTATGATCCTATATTTTAAAATAACGTAAATCACGGTCTATCTTTTAAAATTAAGGGAATATTTGATAATTAAATAACTGCTATATTTAGTAATTAAGTAAAGGAAAGGCTATATTCGGTAATGGCCAAATCTAATTTTTCAAGAATCGTAGATGGCCACACGCACGTTGAAAATTGGAAACGTTTTTTGTGTCCTTAAATTTTCAAACTGCAAGAGTACAACCTACTAGAATTAAATAAACTAAGCCATTATAATGCAAAAAGAAAATTTAGAGTTTATTAAAATTAGTTCGTGAATTTTTAAAATGCAACATTGTAATTTTAAATATAAAATTTAATCTAAACGATTGAAGTTGAAGAGTATAATTTTAAAATTTAAATGCAAGAATTCTAGTTATGCATTACAAATTACTATCTGAATCAGTTTCATATTTATTATTTTAATCGATTTAATGTTTGAAAACTGTTTATTAACGTTTTATCAACTTTAATTAATGCTACAGATTGGAAGCCAGTTTATCAATGCCTGGATGCAGGATTGTTGTGACAAGTATCATCAACCCATTCAGATTTAAATCAGTGAGGCGAGGTCAATTTTTGTTCTTTATCAGTTTCATAGCTGAAAATGATTGCTCACATCTATACGTGTACTCAAAGCAGCATATATAACGTTGAGCAAACGACTGCAAATGCTCGAATTCATTTGCAGGCATCAAACGTCAGAATGATATCATATCATGGGCAGATGGCACGACAGGAAGCTCTTGGCAAATTTTCCTTTCAGAATGGAATTACATTTCAAATCAATTGATTTTATATATTGATCTTATCATCAGGAAAAACAAAAGGATTTGTCAAAAGTAAAACTTTGTTTGTTTCTGCACCAAATTGGGAAAATCGGGATTTAAAAGCACTTAGAAGTACATCAACCTTGTTTTTGTATTTTTCAGCATCAAGTTCGTTCCATAATTCTTTTTCTTTCAAATGCTGGAAATTATCAAACATTTTTTTTAACCAACTGTATAACAAACAATGCAAGTTTCTGAGTTGTCTGAATACCCGCCTGTTCAAAGCTCGTGCTCTTATGATTCATATTCACATATTCACATGATTGATATTCAACATTCATTTCCCACACATTGCTTCCTAATGAACGATCCAATCATATGTTTATAGAGGACATTCAAAGAATTTGGTCAAAAGTGACAGGCAACCAACATGTTCACCTGTCAGTGTTTGTGCACGTCAGTACAGATCCTATCCAATTTTGTCCAGTCCAAATAGTGTTGTTCAATACAAGTTTTCAGAGTTTAAAATAAATCTGTTCCTTTGGTAGCGCCTTTGACTGTTTCAAAACTAAGCAATTCTTGGATTACATGAAACGAATTACTAACAGCTCGAATGAAAACAGATACTTGTGCCGAATCACAAATATCAGTGGACTCATCCATTACCAAAGAGAAAAATTTATAATTAGTGGGATGAAAAACAACCTTTTCATTGATGTTATCTAAGAGTTCTTCTATACGTCTTGTTATTGTATTGATCGGCAACGGCATTTCTTTCAATTTTAATTCTATATTTTTGTCGCCAAGCATTCTGGCTGCAATTTCACGTGCCGGCTTAATAACTTCTTCACCATCCGTAAAAGGTTTTATTCTTTGCCATTAGTAAAGCAACTTCATAGGATGCAACCAGTGTAAATAAAAGTGTAAAAAAAAGATAATCATTTTTAAAACATCATCCTTATCCGCATGTCAGAATTCAGAAAGAGTAAGTTTCTCAAAATGTTTATTATAATATTAAAAAAAATTAACAAATATTTTTATAATTAAATTAATTCACTATATTTTCCTTTCATGTTGTAATTCAATACCAATTAGTAAAAATGCAAAAATCAAAACAACAACTTCCGACTATTCAAATAAAAATCTTTCATAGAAATAAATCATCAAAATAAATTAAAAAAAAGTTTTATTAAAATTTAAATTCTATATTTTAAAATAAAAATCTATTTATTTATTTGGAAAACCAGCCAAACAGAAACAGATGAATCAACAGATATCATTTTACTTGTTTCTTTGAACACAAATCTTTAACTTAATCTAGAGAGTGACTTCGTAGTTTTTTCTCATAAATTTGTTTTAATTAGGTCGATTTTTAATAATATTTTTTTTGATAAAATGAAATTAAAAAATAAATAAATAAATAGACCATGAATAATTGAGTTAATTAATTTATTTGTTAAAAGATAAAAATAAACATTAAATTAATATTTATTTTTATTTACTATTAATTTTCATTTTTGGATGATTTTTTTTTAACATAGATAATTAAAAATAAAAAATATCAATAAGAAATTGGAACGTATTCTTGAAAATTCGAATATCAAATTCTGCAATTATTTATCCATTAAAATTTCTTTTAAATAACACTAAATTAGTTAAATTATTCCCACCAAGGATAATTTAAAAGGTTAAGCCTATTAAAACAAATAAACAATTCAAAGAATGGTAATTAATGTATTATTATAAAACAACAATAATTATTTTATCAGTGCAAATGATGTTTTAGTGAAACATTCGAAAAAAGTTACTTTTACTTTTACAAAGCAAATTTTTATTATATTAATTGGGAAGAAGTTATTTAGTTAACTGTGGAATATATTAATATTTTTCGATTCTTGCGCTGTACAAATATTTATAAAATACAATATTTATTATTATTTTTTAATAATTAAATCTCTTATTATTATTCGTTTATTATATTATTTTTTAATAAGATGTTATTCATCTATTTTCTTTTCAGCTTTTTCACCAATATTTTTTTAATTTGTTTTCAAATTTGTTATAAAATCTTTCAGCAAGTATAATTAAGATTATTTCTAAATTAATATTTAAATGTTAAAATTATTGTATTATTTTTATTAAAATAAAGTATATATGAGGTATGATAATAAATTTATAAAATATTTATAGGAAGAACAATGAAGTCGTGCAAGAATCGAATTTTAAAACTTGGGAAGAAGAGAATAAATTGTTAATAATACTTTCGTTCTAATATACAACAATTATGAATAAAAACAATTTCATAGGCATAAAAATATTTAATCAATGCCTTCATACAGTAAAATCAAATGAAAAAATGCGTACTTCAATGAAAACATGAATGTTAAATAAAAATTAAAACGAAAAAATTCAACACCAATATTTCACTGTTTTCCCTTCTTTTGTCTGCTAGCTGGAAAATGTCAATTTTCATTTCTGCATCAAATTAATATTATTTGGAATATGTTTATGCATTCGGCATTATGAGGAGAAATTAAATGATAACAGTTAAAATTAATTCATTAATTATTTAAATAATTATTTATGTAAATTGAAAATTGATGTGACATTTTATAGGAAATTTATATAATTTATTTTCGTCATTAAATATTAAACCCTAAAACTATTGATATTTAGAAAATTATTTTAATTTATTGTAATAATAATTATTATTACTATCTTTATATAACTTGAATTAATAAATAAAAATAAATAAATAACAAAATAATTATATTATGAAATTGCTTTTGAAGTGTTTCAAAATAATAATGATAATTATAATATTAATAATAATAAAAATGGAAGTAATAAAATTTATATTAATTATAATAACAAGGACTATCGTATAGTCGAAAATTCTTTCAATAAATACATTATTTGCAGCAAAAGGCTTAAATTATCATTTTATTGTTTTAAATAATAAATGCTGCTACCAAGCAATCATCATTTTATACTATAATAATAATAATAATAATAATAATAATAATAATAATAATAATAATAATAATAATAATAATAATAATAATAATAATAATAATAATAATAATAATAATAATAAGTATTATTATTATTATTATTATTATTATTATTATTATTTTTATTATTATTATTATAAGAAGAAGAAGAAGAAAAAGAAGAAAAAGAAAATGAAGAAGAATAACAATGAAATTGTTGAATATTTAATAAAATTAATAAAAATATTTCACCTTTTTTCATAACGTTACTCGACGAAAATCCATTTCTAACCGATTACAATTAAATATTTTAAAAATGCCAAATCATTTATTTTTCCAGATAATTTAAACAATTAAACTGAAATGAAATAAAATGTTTTATTCAATGGAATTCTAATAACAATAAGTAGGTGGATTGTACAGAAAATTTTCATTCAATCATTTTGATTTGTTACGTATCGAAATTGTGATTGGGTGGTCCGAATGTTGTGGAAATGATTTCTGTGGAATTGCAATTCCCTTTGAGTACGATTCTCTCGTTGCAAATTTGTAGAAATGTTTGTTTTTTCGGCCCTTTCTTTAATTAGAAAAATAATTACAAACACTTGAAAATTCTTCACCGAAAATTCGTGTTTAAAAATTAAATTATCGATCAATCGTCTGAAAATAAAGAAGATAATGGATAATAAAAGATTAGTAGTGAAAAAATAATAAAAGGATTTACAGATTATAAAAAAAATATTTCATTGAAAAAATCGAATCACAGATTTTATAAAGGTCATTTAATGAGAAATGGCTAACATTGAAAAATTATAAATCAACCGTTTTTTTTATTATTGTAATGAAGTCAATAGAATAACAAAAGTGGGTCAAAGTGGGTCAAGGGATCGAATCTTTGAAAATGGTTTAATTCTACACTAGAAGTATAATTTATAATACAATCTTAACAGCTACTAACTGAAATATATCTGACGTTGTATTTGTTTACATAATAATAAATTATCATAATTATTATTATTATTATTATTATTATTATTATTATTATTATTATTATTATTATTATTATTATTATTATTATTATTATTATTATTATTATTATTATTATTATTATTATTATTATTATTATTATTATTATTATTATTATTATTATTATTATTATTATTATTATTATTATTATTGGATTGTTTTTCCAATAAATATTGTAATGAAATATTAAAATTAATTAAAAGTGTTTGATAATTGATATTTAATTTATTTTAAACAAATATTGGAAAAATATTATTATTATTATTATTATTTTGTATCCGATGAATCAAAGTAATTTATAATTTGTTTTTGTTTATTTAAAAGGAATCAGATTTTTTTAATATTTTATTTATGTTTTTAATGATGTTTTGGTTTAATTTAACCATTCTAGAATTGACATATATAATTGGGCTTCAAAAATAAATTTTCCCATGAATGTAACCTTTACTTTTTTGTTTATATTTGCTTAATTTATTTATACAAATATTCATAAGTTGATTTTGGTTAATATATTATGCATAGTTTCGCCAGGTAATAAAAAATAAACAAAAAAAGATTATATTGAATAAAAACATTTAAAATATAATACTTAGTGCTGCCTTCCAGGATTAAATTATGATTGTTTTCGACACTCCTACTATTTATATCCACAGGAAAATCTTCATACAAAAATTGAAAATAACATTTCAGTCTTCACGATTTTTTATATTTACGTCATTCATCTAAATATATACTGATGATGAAAAAAATATAAAAGCATATAATTATTATTTTATTTTAAATAGTTTTTTCCATTCATTTTTTGCTATGCTAAATAATTCGGCGCATATTGGCGTTGAAATATGATTTTATTTAAACAAAAGATGATAGGAAACAACCATTTCTTTCAATTTCTTAGTGCCTTTAAAACATTGCACACTTAATGTTTTACCAATCACAGAGGGATTTTGAAGGTGATATATTACAAGAAATTTGCTGAATTCAACATTCACCTTTAAGACTTGTGATGGAATTGCTAGGGTGCTGGTATATATTGTGTTTACGAGCATGTTATAGATTATTATTTGGTGAGGGTTTTATATTATGCTTCTGATAGCCTAAATCAGTCCTTGATGTTAATAGTCCTTAAAATGAGGAAATATTATGAAATAATTAAATTATTAGCTTTATCAATTATTTTTCTCTTCAAAACCTATTTAAGGTTACAGGCTTCGTTTCTTTGAATCCAAAATCAAATCAAAATTTAAAGATAAAAGTCCAAGAATATTTGCTAAGAACATCAATCAAGAGTCTCCAATAGCCGAATATTAAACTACTTGTACATTTGAGTGCGAATCATGTTTGGAACGACGAATAAAGATATATTTTATGGCTTTTTAAAGAAAAATGGAAGAAATACTATTCTTTTCAATTATTAATGTCCTTGTCTATATTTAATCGAATATAAGATTAAAAGTAACAAGAGTAATAATAATCATTGTATTAAAACTTGGTTTTGTCATGAAGATATTGCAACATCCATACAATATATATGCAACACATAGGCATGAGTAATAAGGACAAAACAAAGATACAGCAATGCAATTACGTTTATAGCAAGTGTTTCCAGCCGATTTGGCGTGGGTTTTGTATCGCGTCTGTGTGCGCGGTATGGTTAGACCGATTCTTGTTAGGATGCGCATACAGACGCGAGTAATAGAATTTATTCTGGTAAATTGTTTTATTAAATCAATGGATTTTTTTCCTGGAGGTTATAAAGTGATGTTGTTTTATAAAGGAGATTTTGGTGAATTTTAAAAATGAAGAATCTTAAAGAATCGTCGGAAAATGTTATTAAATCATCTAGTGAATGTTATGACACTTCCATTAGACTAAGTGTTGACAGAATAATTGCTGCAAAAGATAGTGCTATATATGCTGCTGAAACTCCGTTTAAAATTACAAGTCAAACCATAGATTTTTAGTCAAATGCCACTAATAGTTTTGTTCATCGTTTCATGTCAAAGAATAATAAAGCAGAATATGGAACTGCCGAAAAGAAGGAATATGATATTCTATTTAATCGAGCTCTTAAAAAGATAAACACAATTCAAATGTTTACTAGCAAAAGTGTTGAACAATTATCCAATGTTTTGAATTCAATATACGATCAATCAGTGACAAAAAACAAAGAATGGTTGTAACAATATTATGATGACTTCACAGATGAAATGATAACAGTTGTGTTGGATTATATTTCCAAAGTTAATAAAGAAATTCTTCTTCTGGGTATGAAGAATCTCTAATATAAATCATGGAGACTAATTACACCCAGTTCAGTTATTCCACAACTATAAAATGTATTTTAAGAATAATTAAATGAAGTTGAAGTTCGAAAATCCAGTAAACATTCATAAGAGGCCTAATCCATATCTGATTTAAATTTAAATTTAAAAAGTGATTTTTAAACCTGAGACTTTTGTCTTTTATTATGACCAAACGTCTTATTCATAATACATAATGTTTATTTTTGTAAGACTGTTATTTCTTATAGATAATGAGGAGGAAGTGTTTTTGTTTTACTAAATGAAATAAAACGTTTTTTTAATCATATTTCATTTTCAAATTATTTACCGGAATTATTTATAAATATTTTAATGCATTATTTATGTTAATTGAATATTTGTTCTATATTCAAAATAATTATATAAGTGTAACTTTTGCAATTTTTAAACAATTTTTAAGCAACAGTCTTTTTTGGAACTTGCCAGAGAAAATTAATTTTTTAAAAATACTTTAGGGCATTACAAAGAGCTATCGAATAATTTCTTTGATCAAAATGATATATTAATTCTCATAATAAAGTGCAGATAAAGAAAGCATAACTTTATTATGTATATAAATAATTAATTTGAGTAATTTATATAGTTAATGTATAAAATTTAAATAAAAAAACACCATTTAAAAATATAAATTATAAAATTATAAATTTTTTTTAAAAATATAAATATAAAATTTCCAACAGATTAAATTTTATCTTCAGGTTAATGTGTTTTTTAAAAATTATATTTTGCTAATAAAATTTATTTTTTAAATTTAAAAAAAAATTATTTATAAATTTTAGATTGTATTTATTAAAAAGCTTGACTATGAATCAGTAAATATATAGATGTTTTTTATGATATTCAGAAATTTTTGGCACTGCCTTTTTCAAGTGATTTTGATGTCAATTGAAAAGAAATCAGTGGTGAAATTTGAAAAAAAGTTCTTATAATATACATTTTAGGTTTAGACTCATCATTTATGTTAAATGAAACCAATGAAAATTAAACCTAATAAAAATCAAATTAAATTAATTAATAAAATATACTAATGAAAGTTGAGAGTTAAACTAAGTAAAAATTATGTTTTAAATGAAATTTTTGGTTATTTTTAATGAATATTTTAATCAATCAAATCTTTTATTTTAACTTTCATTAGTTTTTGTTTTCTTTTAATGTCATTTATTTTCATTTCGATCATTGATCGAAATATTTGCTTATGTAAGACACAATTGTTTGGTATTATCTTTATCAAGTGTCATTTTATTAACCTTTTTTATTGCCTAAGGTTTCAATTTTTCTTATCCCATCAATACGTTTGATGCATTTTCCTTTAAATTTTTAAACATCTTCGATTTGTTATGATGCATTTTTAGGCTTACTAAAAATTTAATGATTTGTATGCAATAAATTATTAGACTGAAAAGAGATAGGAATTTAAACCAAAAATATTTATTTAAAAGATTCATTTGGTTTAAGAAAAAAGATTTTGAAATATTTTAATGAACTCGAGTATATTTCTATCATTCTTGAGAATAAATAAACAACATGCTGCAATATTTTACATTTCCAGCGTCAGATTTGAGAAGAATAATTCACTTCATTATATTTATTGTGAGATTATTAAAACAATTATTGAATTAATCAGTGTCTGTGTGAAGAATTTTGATTTTTTACGAAGAATCTTTAATAGAAAACATCAGGAATTCTAAAAGTGTGAAAGAAAGTGTAAGCAAATTGATTTTCCACAGATATGAAAATACTTATCGGACTAATTGCAAAATTAACAGACGAAATAAATAACATTTTATCCTTTTACTTATTCTATCATAGATTTATTTATAAATAAATATATCTCACTCACATTTATATATATATTTATATATATATTCAACATTGAATATTGATTCTTTAATATTATTTGTTTTAATAGTGTAAATTTTTAATATTTAGCTTAAATGGTGCAGGCACCGCGTTTTAGGAGTTCCCAAAGACTAAGGTTTCAAAATTCCTAAATACATTGTTTTTCATAAAAATAATCCACATTTCAAAGCTGTATTTCACAGTAAATTTCACCAATAAATATATTATAAAGCATCTCGATGAGTGCCTAGGAAATTAGTTATTTATTATAATCAAAATGTGTTTGTTGTTTTAATATTTTAATCAATTAATTTATTTTCTTATTTCCCTTAATTATTTATGAATGAATTTTATTTTAATTTTTAATTTTCGAGTCAATTTTAATATTTTCTTAACACAAATAATCCGTTCTAATAATGAACCAATAAAAAACAATAAGGGGATCAAGAATAAAATTTGATAGCCATAGGGGTACATGACAAATTAAGAAAAAGGAAGATTACACAAGGCTATAGGGAGCTGGAAGTGACCTTAGCTTGCACAGACTACAACATTTGAACACTATATAACCCATGATGATGTGAGCTCAGTGACCGAACCCACCTGCACACACACACACACACACACACACACATCTGATCCTCTTAAAAAATAGTTAGCTCGTTTTTTTCTGACACTTGCTACAAACTCTGTAAAAATCACAAGGATCGATAGGCCGCGCTTTCACGGTCTGTTTTTGTACTGAAAACCAAGATCAAGGAAGCTTTTATCCATTTAGTCAACACCAGGTTTCTGTCCTAGTTGAGCTTCCCTTGTGTCATCTGCGTTACCATTTGAGATATACCGCCCCAGCCAAACTTCACACCTGACACTGTCCTCAAAACAGTTTAATTGCATCCGTATATCGCTATTTTTTCACTAAAAAAAATTAACAAAAGGTAATTATACTGTTTCATTGAATAAGTAGAAAAACAATCAGAATAACTTAGAAATAAGGCACTTGTCTTTTACTGTTGACCACCAATGACTTTTTAGCAAAAATGTTTTCTTATATATTTTTCCATTAATTTCTACCATTCCTTTTAGAAATTTTAAATGTAATTCTTAAAAATACATTATTTTTCAGCTTCTTGGGATGTATTTGGTATATATTATAAGTCCATCACATACAGTCTTTTAGCAAAATAAAAGTATTTACATAAAAAGCATAACTCTAATGAAAAACAATCATTTCATTGCAAACAACTAAGCAATATTTTTTATAATTAAATTAACAATTTCCTCAAGAAATGTACTTAACATTCCGTGTTCATTCTTTTTTGTTTATGAAACCTTTTCTTTTTTTTTGATACTTCTCCGAACACGCTTCATCTTTCCGTCTTCGGTTTCATGCTTAAACATTCAACAGAAGTTAGCTACCATTTTCTTCGGTAGCGTCTCTCAATATAATGGATATCTTGTTGAAGGCTCCCAAGTTTTCGGGAAAATAGTCGATATGGGAGTGTAAGAAATGAACCTTTAAGCCTAATTTCCATTCTTGAGCTTTATATACAGCTAATATGAGTTGTACAACTATAATTAATTATTATAATTGATTATTAATAATAATAAAAACTTTTAAAATTTTTAAATCAATAATATCTATATTTTTTTTATTCCACCTGATGGTAACAGTAAAACTGTCAAAACATATCGTGAAACGTGTGATTGAGCGGTGCATTTTAATAAAATCACATTAATCTGACAATTTATATTTAATACTGATGTATGATCAGTTTTTGATTTTTTTACAGAGCTTTATATTTTTTAATTCTTTTTAAAATTTGGTTTGGGATTTCACATGAATAAATAAATTAGAAATGTTTTTATATTGTAATAAATAAAAATATAAATAATATTTGTTATTAAAAGTTAAATTTTGCATAATTTTAGTAAAACTATGTTTACTGCACTATCTTTTTAGTAAAGCAAAGTGGGGGTTGCCATTTTTCAGAAAAATGCATAAAGATTTTCACTACCAAATGTCATGTCTATTTGTAAAATTTGGTAAATTTCTGTATTATTTCAAATTATCTAATATTTATTGCAAATTTTTTTGCGTTTTTTTTTCAAATTAAATTTAATGTTGACTAGGAGCAGAGAATAAATAATTTTTTTTTGTTTGAATTAAAGACATTTTGAATTTGTAAAAAGCCGATAGGTAAACATTTTAGAAATTAGAAAATTAATTTGAAATTAAATTTGTCTCCTAATTACTTTCGAATAGTTATTTCAATGAATTATTAATTGAATTAATGAAATTAATTCAAATGTTATTTTAGTGATTTCTCTTTAAATTTTTACATTTTCTTGCCATTGAAAATAAGTAAATAATGTAAAATAATAAAAGTTATGAAAATTAAATTAAAATACAAAAAACTTTAAAACTTTATTTTATAGTAAACTTTCAAAGAATTACAATATTTTGCAATTAAAAGTGTTTAAAATTATCGAAAACTCTATGGGAGTCTGCATGGTTTTAATTAGAATCGAAAGATCATATTTAATGATTGATGTTTAAAACAAATAAATCCAATTCAAACAAAATCTCATTCAACGAAGCTTAGAAAGTAGGGAATATTTAACATTTTTTGTTATGTTATATACATGCTATTAAAAATTAATAAAACAATTTTTCCGAAATGAGGTGGTTCCTCACATAATTGTAATATGATGTCTCTTTTGTGTTTATAATAAGGTAAACGTTTTTGTTATAAGGGTGAAAAATAATAATCACTAATATTTACGATTAAAATATAATAAATTACATATGTTGTTATTATAAACATGTAAATTTGTTGCATCGGAAAAATAATTCTCAACAATAGACAGACTTATCCATTTTCTCATATAAATTTGTATAATCATTCATCATACTTCAAAGTATTTTCTATTGTAGAAGTTTTAGTCTAATTGTACTTTTTTATTACATTCAACTGATATGTCATATTTTGTTGAGAATTTCCTGAATAATTACGAATTAAAATCTTTTAAGGCTGCCATCATTGTTGGTTAATATTAGACGATTTTGATCAATTCCGTTTTAGATGAAGATGTCTGATTTTACAAGAGTATTATGCAAAAGAGCAGTTTGGTAAAAGTATTCAATGATCAATTTTTAATTAAAAATATTTCGATAATTTGTAAAGGAAATTTTGTTAGCTAACCGATTCAAACAAAAATGCGTTATTAGTAAATTGTGAAAAAGGATATATTTATATTTATTTCCATCAATCATTTTATTAATTTGGAATTAATTTGGAACCTTAAAATACATTAATGCATCTTTTCCCTCAAATTACATTATCAAAATAAAATGATTGAAATTTTTATAAAAATGAAATCAAAATAAAATCAACATATATAAATAAATTAATATAGAAATACACTAAATTATATATATATATATATATATATATATATATATATATATATATATATTTCACAAATAAATTTTATTTCAGAAACAAATTTATTATCATAAAATAAAATTAATTTATTCTGATTTTGTTATTTATTTCATCTTTTTAATTATATAAATTTTATTTGCATTAATTGTATCTAGTTAGTTTGTTTAAATGGGTTTTATTGCATATTAAATTTAAATTACTCGATGCAAAATAATAAAATTGTAAACAATTGAGAAAAAAATTCAAATGCTTCTCAAATCTAAATTAAATATAGTTCTTTTGAAAGAAGATTTTATTTTATAGTAAAAAAATTCAAAAAATGAAAATAAAGACAAAATAAAATAGAATTTATTTAAATAATTCTTTAAAAATTAAAGTTTAAATTAAGTAATTTTCTCATAATTTTATGTATTACGGGAAACTATAGAGGAATGCTAGTAGACCAGTGTCACTTGAGTTCACCAGTGTATTTTTTTTATCGAAAATTTACACGCACTTTTTAATGTATATCGTTTTTGTGTGTTCAATTTATTTTTTCTACCGCGTTTCAATTTCTATACCTGATTCCAAAATATATAAGTTTCTATAATTCAATTTGAAGTACACCAATTGTAGGTAAATCACTATTTATGAGAAAAGGAAGTTTGTAAGTTCGTTTATTCAATTTTAGAGACCAAAAGAGAAAGAAGAACCTGGTTTAATATTTAAAATTTGTTTTGAATATCAAATTATCACTTATAGCTATTATAACGAAAATATTTCCTAAACCAGATAATGAGATATTTGTTATCTAAATATATCTAAAATTCTAAAGAAATATTAAAGTTTTCTCAAAAATATATTTCATGCCGTTTTTTTAATAAATTGTAAATAATGATATGTTAACAATATGTTAATCAGTTAAATTTTTTAAAATGAAAAACCTCTCAAAAATTTACATGTATCTTTTATTATGTGTGCTGTGTCTTTATCGATTTTTATAAATTATAAAAACTTGTATATATTGGAATTAGAGTTATAAAAAGGTTTTTATTCCATGTAACATTAAATTTACATACAGTGATAAGTTTGTGTGTTTTGATAATATAACTTTATTGATTTTTTTATATTATAGAAGTTCTTATTCCATGGAAACGGATGTATATAATTGGAAACTGTAGTTTATTTTTTAAACTATAAATATTCGTCCTTTTTTAAAATCAATAATTTACTTTCCTCATATTGATAACATCAGACAACAAAATCTAAGATTTCAAGTACTTAGTTTAATATTCTACAAATTATTTTTAATTCTTTTAAAATTCTTTTTAACCAGTTACACCTTTGAACACATATTTATTACATTTAAATTTGAGGTTTTACTACAATTTTGGTGTATGGATTCTGAAATTTGCATTGTCTTTTCGCTATAATGTCAGATTTCAATGTTGATTAGAGAAATATCTTTAATATGTTAAGCTGAACTTTTCAAATTGTATAAACTTGACTCGTTCTATTGAATTTATTACAGGATCTGAAATTGTAATACATGAATAATTACTTTCATTTGTGACCTATCTCGTATTAAATAAGGTTTACTGACAAAAGTTCATCGTTTCAGTATTTGAAATAGAAATTCTCCGATTTAGGAAAAGCTAAAATAAAAGAGGTGGTACCCAAATTTATGTCTGTTGATGATAACAACTTTTTAATGTGTTTTATATTTATATATTTCAAAATTACTGAAAAAGTAAAAAATAGATACAGCGAAAATCTAATTTAATTGAAGAGAAATGTTATAAATACTTCATAGACATTTTGTATGATTTTGAAATGACACCGGTGAAATAATTGAAATGCTGATAATTTGGTTAATAATTATAAAATAAATAAAAATCCTATTATTTATTAAATAAGAATTTATTTTTTCATTCAGTCTCTTTAATGGATGTAAATTTGTTAATTATATTTAAAAAATATTCAAATTTTACTTTCAATAAAAGCTTCATTCCAATTGGCTAATCAATTTTCAAACGATAAAACAAACAAAACAAATTCTAAATTAAAAATTATTGTTAACCAAGCATTGAACTTAATTTCTGAATGGATTTCATCAGTCATATGAATTTACTCAAAACTATTACTCGAGTTTCCGGAAATTATTCAAATAGTTCACGTCAACGGAATCAAATGATGCTCATTAATCTAATAACATAAGCGGAGTTCAAACAAAATTTAATTGTAATACTTCTTTTACTTTTGCTTTAGTATACAGAGAAGGCATAATGCTGAGTACGACTTGATATCAATTAGTATAAAGCAGATGAATCTTTCATTAAAACAAACTAAATACATAAAATATATAAAACCTAACGTGCCTACATAATTATATTAATAGTATTTACTGATAAAGACTGTCATATGTGATTTCATTTACAATTTATAGCAAATAATAATAATAAACACTTTTGTTATTATTATTTATTAATCAGGTGGCATTCTTCAGAATTTATATATATATATATATATATATATATATATATATATATATATATATATATATATATATAAATGTATCAAAAATACAGTCTTAAAAGACTCAAAGTCGCTAATAATTAAGTATACGAGAATAGTTAAATATTGATAAAAAACGAAAGAGTTTACATTAAGGAAAAACTTAATTTTTCAAGTCTAATATTTTTTAAGATTCTTTTGCTTAACTGACAATAATTATACTAGTAAAGGAAAAGGAACAAGATATTATCAAAATATAAATTATTATATTATATATCTATATACATAAATATTTTAATATATTATCAATAAAGATGATATTTAATAAAAATACAAATTTAATATGTTGAAAATATAATAACATACTTTTATGAAATATTAAAAATTTGATTTTTCTTTTATTTGGATTTTCTTTCAATTATTTTCTGGCTTGGTTTTACTAATTCTTTGAACTAAGGATTTTGTAAAATAACTGATTACCTCTAAAATTATTTTAAAAATACTTTGGCTTTATATTTTATTAATCATTTGTTATTTTTTACAAAACCTATTTACAATATAAATAATTTAAATAAAATATAAAGTAAATTATCAATATAAACAAATAATTAGGGAAGAAATTATATATTAATATTAATTGGAATTGAATGCATTTTTAAGTCGTTTCGAACTTTATTATTTATCTTTTAGGTTTCTAACGAATTTCCGTAGGAGTTCAATCTGACTCCTGTGTGCTCTTATTAAAACAACAAATTATTAAGTTTTATTTACAACTCGATAGCTTTTTAAAAGGTTTAATTGTTCAATTTAATGACAATAGATGCAGTTTAATTCAAATATTTACATGCAAAATTCAGAGAACAATTGGCTTGATTCTTAGAGTAAGTAATCCTAAAGAAGACCATCTCAAACTATTTTCAATAAATAAACACTTTTGACTTAAATTGCTAATTTTTAAATTATTCTTCGATCACACCTTTAATTTTCCTTTTCAGATATTTGGGTCATCCTTTATCATCCTTGATCAATTTATCAATTTAATCTCTAAATTAAATACCTTTTACTTTATTGTTAGACTGTAGGAAGTTTTCATTTGTCCAACCTTTCACTCTTGATTTTATCTTTTTCCATCAAATATTTCTTTTATCGTGATTTTAATTATACAATTCTCTAAAGTTTTCTTTGTTTACTTTCATATATGTTTATCCTTAATTGAACTTTACTTTAATTAATTAACTATTTAATTAGAGATTCTATTTTTTACACAATTTCATAGAATTTCCCAACATCCATTGCCTGTTCTATAAATTCACATATATTTCTTTATTTAATAGAAAAAGTGATTATTTTGAATTTAATTTAAATTTAATAAAATTTATAATTTTAATTTAATTTTAATTGATAATTGTTTTATTTATCGAAATTTCAAACTTACAAGCTCTCTCAATATTAATTTAATTACAAAATTATAGTTTGATTAAAAATTATTTTCTTTTTTTTAGAGATTTTCTATGAATTGAATTTTTTTTCAATTTCAAAGATGATGACAGCAGTTGATGGATTAGATCCATTATGAAATTATTTTTTTAGTAGGTTTGATAATGTTTAATGCATCTTTTTCTTTTAAATTATCTATGAACTTTAATTAATTTTCAACGTTTAATTTTTGTCATTATTATTCAGGTAGTCTGTAAATATTTGTTGTTTTTAAAACCAAATATTGGAGAAATTTTTTTAGCAGGAAGTCTAATCATTTTTATCGAAGTATAGTTTAATATTTTACAAGAAAAACACTGAAATATGTTGAATTATTAAGTAATAATTTTTAATTAATTTTTAATTTTAATTTGTAAATATTTTAATTTATTTTAATAAAATAAAATTAATTACATTTTGAATGAATTTTTCAAATACGTTTATTAATTTTTAATTATTTCAGCTACTATAACAGTATATCGAAATAATATCTGCAAATTCTCTAAAAATTATTAAATAAGCAGGCAGGCATAAAAAATTTAATTAAATAGAAATTTGAATATACTTAAATATATTTTATTTGCGATTAAAGAGGAGACAATAAAAAAACCAATTTAATTTCAATAAGATTTTAATTATATATTAAAATCAAATTAATTTAATTTGTATAATATTTTTAAAATGACAATTTCCTAATTATGTAAATATTTTAAAATTGATGTTTGTGTAAATTTACTTTTATTTTAACTATCAAACTTTTGCTATATTTTTTTAAAGATTTAATTAATTAATTAATTAATTATTGATTTTATTAATTAAATTTAATCAGTTTATCAAAAAACCATAATCTAACAAAATTCTTTCTATAAAGTAAAGTAAAGTCAGTTTATTGCGAACCCTGTGTAATGCGGATAGCTGCATATTTTTATACGGGCATATCTTGCATGATTTATGGGAGTTTTTCATGTGAAACACAGCTATATAAAACTGGGGAAACTATGGGCTCTAAAAAGTGTTTGCAAATGACAGATTTTACTGTACTTGTAAATTGATGGTTGATAGAAGTAAAGTGACTGAAAAGAATCAGTTAAAGAACTAAAGAATTTTGACAAAAAATGCATTGAGATGAATAAGATTATAACATTTATTTAATATATTTATATCGGTTTGAATTCAAATAAATTCGAATTTAGGTTGAAATTTTACTAATAAGATGTGATAATAAAACTTATAAATAACTTTTTCTATGCAGTTTTAGAAATTGGAAACCTCATTGATTAAAAAAGTCACTTTAGGATTGTTAGCAAATTTTATCACTTTTGTAAAGATTTTCACTCTCCATACGTTCGTTATTAAAAATTAATTTCTTGTTTAACGAATTTCTTTAAAAAGGAATAGGTAAAAAAATCAGTAAGTTTTTCATCTTAAATCTGTTTTTATTCATTTAAAATTCTAAATTATTCGCCTTTATTAGTTAAATCAAGTGACGCTTTTGTAGTTTCATATAAAATGCATTTTACTCAAAGTTGTATGCTAATTATTTTATTTTTATGGCTATAAATGTACTCAATATCCGCATTTGTACTTATCCGTTGTTTAAATATATGTGCATTTATCACATATTGTACAAATTTTTTTTGTATCAGTTTTATTAGCTTTTATTATCAGGGATTACTTTAACTTGTATTCTCTTTTATTTTCATTGTTTTATTAAATAAAATTTCATTGATAACTTTATTTTTTTATTTATTTATTTTTTTATTTATTTATTTATTTATTAATTTATTTATTTATTTATTTATTTATTAATTTATTTATTTATTTATCTATTTATTTATTTATTTATTTATTTATTTATTTATTATTTATTATTTATATTTAACTAATTTGTACATAACTTATTAACTTGATGATCTACTTATCAGAATTTATGCACATTTTACATTTATGTACAAATTTATACGATATCAGAGTTATCTAAATTTGTAACTCAATTGTATTTGCCATCAAAGGATTTTCGGCGGTATTTTTGAATATTGACATTTCAATTAAAAATCCGTCTCAATCAAGAAAAGAAACAAATCAGATCCGAAGACAAAATTTCAAGTGATTATCCAGAAATATATAGGAATATTACAAGAAATATAATTACAAGAAGTTTTTCAAATTTTTAAATACTAATCTGTATTTTTGTGAAGGCCTGTTAATTTTTTATCAGGTTTTATTAATTTTATTTAAATTATTGTAATTAATAGATTTGTTTTATTTGCTAGGTATACGTTTGTGAAAATAGATTTTGTTATTTGTGTGTGTGTTTCCAATTTTACCGAAAAATTTAGAAGCCTACCACTGCTATTATTATTTTTATTATTATTATTGGAAGACATAAGATTTATTGTCGACTAAAAACTGATTATACCTCAGGAAAAAGTAATTATATTGTAAGTATCTTGAGCAAGATACACACATGCATACATAATAATACTTCTGTTTGCAATGAATAAATGCATCTATAATATGGGTTGGTATGTACAACCAATTATAGATGCGTCATTCTTTATGGTGAATGTTTTTGGAATGCATGTGGTTAATTTAACTACATGCATTCAACTACTTATTTAGCTATTTTATTTAGCTATTTTAACTTTTTGTATTTAGTCAAATGGCTTTCAAGTAATTTATTTTTATTTAAACTAAACTTTAAGGCTTGAATATTGATCCATATAGATATGAGATCATTATTCAAGCTCTTAAATGATATTTTTTATCAACATTTTTTATTATAAATTATTTTTAATTAATTTTTCAGGAGTTCTAGATGTTATTATTATTATTTGGAATTATTTCAATATAATGTGAGTTTTATTATTAATTTATTAAGTAATTAAGTACAATTTATTAAATACAATTTATTAATTTATTAAAACAATTTATTAAATTTTTTAGATTTATAAATTATATTTCTGATTGATTCTTTGCGAATTCCTAATAATCGCCCGAAATTATAAAATTCTATAGAAATATTATTTTTTAAATTTAGGTTAATCAAATTTACGATTTTCTAGTTTTTTTCCCAACATCGGACGGCAAAGTTGAGATTTCAGGGCAATGTGAAATACAAAAATCTATTATATTTATTAAAGATTTAAGATAAATCATACAAAATAATGTCTTCATTATCTATAGAACTCAAAGTTGAGTTTTTGGAATTTTCGTTAACAATATTTTCATTCATTTTTTTCTAAAAAATTCTAAAAATGTCTGTAAATGATTTCTTATAGTGCGTTTATTCATTGCAACGAATTTACATATCGAAATTTTGCATGTATATTTTACTATGTGTTGTGTTTTTGTGTGTCAGTTTATTCTTTCTATCACTTTCTCACTTTCTATATTAAATGCGTTTATTCATTGCAACGATAAAAATCAACACACAGGTAAGTTTGTATGTTTAAATAATATACACATATTTGTTTTTTGTTTTATATTATAGGTA
The DNA here is from genome assembly GCA_959609185.1 of Schmidtea polychroa. Lineage (NCBI taxonomy): Eukaryota > Metazoa > Platyhelminthes > Tricladida > Dugesiidae > Schmidtea > Schmidtea polychroa. Next base: position 44,740 of record CAUHTR010000203.1, read on the forward strand.
CGTTCAACCTGGTGTATATCGCACCTTTTACATTCAAATAACGTATTATTCAGTCATACAAATTCAACAAGCATGTTGAAAATGTATTTATTCAAAAATTATTTACTATTAAAACTTATTTAAAAAACATATTTATTTATCTCTTTTTAATTTATAAATTATTTTAAAACATTTATCATTTAAAATTATCTTAATAAATCATTGAAATATTCAATTCTCAGCTGAAAACATATAACACATACATAATAATATATCACACCTCTGACTTTCACACATAGATTACGTAATATTCAATACAAATCATACAAATTCAACATGCATAAATATTATATAATTTCAATTAGGTAATACTTACAGTATCCTACAAGTATTATTATTACTATTATTATAATTATTATTTGTTACTTATAATTACCATTATTATTATTTAGTCTTATTATTTATTATAATTATTATTACAATTAATAGAACTCTTATTATTACACTAAATTCCTTCACCCTCTTTTTGCCAAAAATGATTTGTTAAAAATTTCAATAAAAAGTTCATTCTGTTTTAAATAATTATCTTAAAATTCAAACTAAAAATGATATATTAAAAGATTATTATTAGCGAATGATATCGTTTTAAATCATCCATTCTTTTAGCTAATTAAAAATATTTACTTTTAATAATTAACATTAGAGCTCTAGTACGAGCTCTGGTACATGTACCTTACAAAGCTCAATTTTCTTTCATCTTTGAATCCCTTTACATTATATAAAGTAAATGCTGTTTTCATTTTAAAATATTTAATCTTTTCACCATTGAATTGTTAAATATTTCATTTCATTTCTTTTTTAAATATTTATTCAATACTTTGAGCTAAATATAACAAAATATATCTATAAAAACTGTTTAATTAAAGAACCCCATTCATATTTGATGACCATAAAAATCAAGTATTAAAACATACTCGAAAACAAAAATTGAAAATCTTGAAAGAATTATTATTGAAACTCATAAACTAGTGACTATTTTGTAAAAAATATAATTTTTTATCATATTAGAGAGAAATTTCAGGAGCAGAATCAAATCAAATAATATCATCATTTGAGTTACTTTTCCCCGGATTTTCCACATAAATGTTTTTTTCAACATTTTTCAATTTGTATTCACTTAAATTTGTTTCATCAAATGCATTAAAAGGTTCGGTTTCGTTATGTTCTTGGTTGCGGTAAAAATTCCACAATTCGCAGACCACATCAGCCGCAACAATGTCACCGACATTGATAGATATTAAATGCATTATAAATAACCCATCCGTTCGTAAGTAGTCAAAAATGAATTTTTTTTCTAAAGATTCTTCAGAACCCTTCACCGATTCCATTAATTTGAGATATTCTCCAATAAATCGGCTTTTGACTTTTCTATTCATTAATTTATTCAACCAACTCAACAAACTGATAGCAGTAATACAGGCAATTATTACATTCCAAAACCAGAGTAAAATGAATATTTTCTCAAGAAACATGTTCAATGGCAATACGCACTGCAGAGTATAGCTGAAATTTAATAGAATTTTAATTAAATATATATTTTGTTTTAATTTAATTATATTATGTAAAATTAACATATACAATTTCGTAATAGAATTTTAATTAAATAAATTTTGTTTTAATTTGACTAAATTTCATATTATTTTTGTTTCAATATGCATTATTTGAGCCATTCACAGGTCAAAGCATTTGACTCTACTTTTTAATATTTAAAAATTAAATTAAATTTTATTTAATCAAATTTAAACAAGAAGAAAATGAATGAAAAAAGAAACTCAAACCAGCATTTTTATAATCGAAAATTTTCTTACTTAATAAATATTTTGTGTCAAAGGCTTATTTAATATCTGTTTTATATTTGCTGGTCTTGAAACCATATTTTGATTGCAGCTTCAATTAATTCTGTCTTTTTCAAACATTGGAGTCGCGAATAATAACTCCAGCGTGTGTTAAGTCTTTTTGACGTTTATTGCATGTTTTTATAGGATTAAATTTAGTTTTTTTAGTTTTGCAAAATGTACATTAATTATAATTTAATGAAAGCAACTCTGGAAATAAAATATTGTTTGCCAATAAAATTTATTCAACTTACTTTTAGACGCCCAACATTTTTCATTCATTATTGAATTTTATATAGTTTAATTAACTAATTAATATCTGATAAAATATGTAAATTTACTTTAATGTACTAGGATAATTGCCACACATTAATATTATTATTATTATTATTATTATTATTATTATTATTATTATTATTATTATTATTATTATTATTATTATTATTATTTTTATTATTATTATTATTATTATTATTATTATTATTATTATTATTATTATTATTATTATTATTATTATTATTATTATTATTATTATTATTATTATTATTATTATTATTATTATTATTATTATTATTATTATTATTATTATTATTATTAGTATTAGTATTATTAATATTATTAGTATTATTAGTATTATTTCAAAATAAAGGAACTTACAAATGGTTTTTACCTAATTTCTTTGCATTGAAATTACAAATTCTAATTCTAGGAAAATTACCGGAACTGCGCCATTCGATCCCTGTCACCAAGTCATAAAGAGCCTGTATTCCATAGAAAGAGTAATCAGTGCCAATAAATCTTTGCATTAAATAAAGTTGTCCAACAACGTTGAGCAAATAAAGTGCTTTAATGATAATATATACAAACGAGAGATATATTCCAGAATTTCGAACACAACATCGTCCATTAACGTATGAGAAAAGTCTTTTGAATCTAGCTTTATATCCTGTTCCATAAATTTTCTTTCTTTTCAAACATTTATCCATATGAATGGCAATAAATTTAATGCTTTTTTGTAGATGCTCAGGAATAATTGCATTGGCATCTTTTGCCACTTGCATTATTCGTTGAAGATGAAATCCAGATTGTAAGATTAACAAACGCCATATCATACAAGGAATGAAGAATAAAAGTGCTTGAACTGCTAACACAATAGATGCCCATTGATAATAACTTATTTTTACATCTTGTCTATCAGTAGGCTTTGGTAGACGTCTGTCAACAGGATTGAAATAAGTCTCTGAGAGCCAGCAGTAACTTTCAGCGTATTCTTCCCAACTTGTGGTAAATTCTTGGGGTGTCCAACATTGAATTGGCTTACCTAAATATAAAAATATTGTTAATATATGCAAAAATTCAAAGTAATGGAATACAGCTGTTACTTTTAATTTTAATTTCAATTGTTTTTTTGGATTCTTTACCATTTAAGTAAAGATTTTATAACTTAAATGTGATATTTTTATATTATTCGTTACATATTTTTATATTTTATTTATGTCCGTTGTGAGAAACCGGTGAATATTTATAGAATAATATTTTTATATTGACTTTTTAAAGATTTTCTTCCCAAATTTGTAAATTATTAAACTAAATGAACATTTTGCTATTCATTATAACCATTTAAAATTTTAAATGTTATTATTCCATGCAACATTTCCACATATCAAAGTTTTACACACATTTTTTATTATATATTGTGCTTGCAAGTTAAATGTTTATTTTCTACCACTTTCTAAATTATTAAATTAAATGTTATTATTTGTGAAACATCAGAAGTTACTGTAATATAAATTTATTGATATTTATATTGATATTTATTTATATATATAAAAGCAGTGCCGAAAATTCGTGAATATCAAAAACATCGATATATTACTGATTTAAAGTCTTCAAGCTTTTTTTAATAAAAAACAATGTGGAAAGACATCAGTGGTGAAATTGGAAAAAAAGTTCTTATAATATATGTAGGTTATCATATTCTACCACTAGATGTACATATGCACGGTATATCAGTGGTAGCGCAGCAGGCAATAAAGGATAATAACACGTAGTTTAATGGGTTTGTAAGTTATAAACGTCTACGCGATATTTTCGCTTTGATTTTTCTGGTAAAATACAATGGCCTTTATTTTGAGAAATTTTATTGTTTATATAAAATAAATTATGATTAATTATCACATAATAAGTTGAAGCTTCAAAAACTTTTATATTTTTATATTTTAAACTAAAAGTTTCGTCGCGCTCCACACAGAAATTTATAGTTTATCATACAAATATTTTATAATATTTATTTAGAATTACAATGTTTTTATTTTTAAAATTAAATCAATTCGCGCTCATTCTGAAATTATAAAAATGTTTTAATTTTATTTTGTAATTTATTAATTAAGAGAAAACTCTTATTAACATATGACATTAAAATTTCATATATTTGTTTAAAATATCGTTAAATTAATTCAAAGATTAAAAAATAATATTTTCTTAATTTTTCTAATCAAAACAAAAATAAAAAAACAAAATATTCACAACTTTTCGGTACTGCCTTTTTCAAGTGACTTTGATCAATGATCTGTACAAAAAGTTTCAAAAAATAATTTTATAAAAATTGCAAAACATAAAAAATAAGGAAAATAAATTTAATAATAGTGATTTTGTCAAAAATGATGAATTAAACAAATTTTGTTGTGATTATACAATAAGATGTGAAATAAAATGTAAAATTTCACAAATTAGCAAAATCATTTAAATTAAATAAAAATTTGAAAAAGTATTTGAAAACCCGGTGGCGAATACAATTCTTAAGACGAATAAAATAATTTCAAATCGATAAGGTTGTTTTGTTGTGATTGAAATAATTAAAATATCCCAACAATTTTAATAATACAGGTCAAAGTAAATTTAAATAATAATTTCAATTATTTTCATTTAGATTTCGACTTTAGGTCAAAGTTCCTTTTCATTTGTTTTAAATTCAAATTCTGCGTCATGTTATTTGCATTGAATATAATTTAGGTAAAATATCATATTATTATATAATATTATTTATTTATTTTATTTTAAATATTTAATCATAAAATAAATACAAATTCTTACTGAAGTATTGGTTCACACCTATCACAATAATTATTATAATAATCAGTGTGAAAGAAAATTTGTAATTTAATTTATCAGAAAAATCATCAACAAGTCTTAATTTGTTGGATCCAATTTTACTCAAGTTCCCAATTTTTGAATCCATTTTTGTTAGATTACGTCTTTGCGTGATAATAGGTTTGTATATTCGTTTTATAATCCAGATGCTGTTGTCCGATATTTGTATGGCTATATAAATGAGATTTTAAAATATAATAAAAATTATATAGTGAATTTTAATTAATAATTATCATGTAACTCCAATGTTGTAAAGAAAAAGGTTATGTGCCAATTTTATCGCAAATATCACTGATCATGTCCATTTTGTGATTTAGACAGACATGTAAAAAATAATTGAATCAAATTATTCATGGAAGACAAATTAAAACAAATTAAAAATAAATATTTAAGAATTATATTAAAAATTAGTAAATTAGTTAATTTTGTTAAATGAATGTTAAAAGGTAAATATTTGTTTAAATGCATGTAAAATCAACTTAAAATCTGGTGAAATAAATTTTAAATCCTATGTAATTTTGAAATTATGGTGATTTTATTCACATGTTAGTTTGAAAGTAATACAAAAAGAAATTAATATATAAAATATCATTATATTAGTACGCCGAGAGGTATTGATTCTCTCTCAAATGTAGAAGATAAAAGTAAAAATAGCCAAAGGTTATATTTTGAAAGGATAGTTATTTCTTCCCAAAACAATGGCTCCGGAAGTTAGTAGGAAACAGTGCATGGACAAAAAGAAGCAAAGTGTTGTAAATATATGAGAAACCTTTCATTTTGATTTATTTTTCTACACTCATGTAAACACAAAGAAAATAAAAGTGTTTCTTTAAATTGATCTCCGAGTTGATGAAGGAGAACATGCAAACGAATGAAACTGATGAGATCAAAAACGAAAGGTAAAAAGAACAACAAAAAGGTTAAATATTTAAATTTTGACTTTAGATATTGTTAATAATTTGTTTAATGAAAATGTATTTAACTTTATGTTAAAACTGAAAAGTACTATAACCACTTTGGAAGTTGAAAGATTGTTATAGAAAATTTATTTTTAATTATTCTTACTAAAAAACGAATTTATAAATAATATCTTTTTTATTTTAAAATATTCAAAATTTATTATATTTCAATTAAAATATTTTTATATAATTAAAATATAATATAGAAATTAGTAATTAAAAAAAATAAAATATAGTAAATAATAAAAAATTATAAATGACTTACCCTAGAAAACTCCAGTTGATAATTGTTTTAATTGAGATAATGAATAATGAACACAATGATTATTCTATATATTAAATCATGTTTATATTTGAACTTTTGTGGAAAACAGTACGAATTTATGATAAATATTTAAACTATAAATTGCCAGAGAATATTTACAAATTTTGTTATATTGAAATTTATTTGACACAAAGAATTATAAACTATAACATCCTGGAAGTTGGCTTCATTGGCATTTTGTCCTTTTATTTATTGTTTTCATTGTATAAATATTTTGTATATATAATGAGAACCTTTTCAAATTTTCACTTCTGATTACTTTTCAATTGACATTGGAGATATTTGAAAAATTTGATTGAATCAGTAAATGTATCAATGTCTTTTTTTATATCCTTATTCATTCATAGTCAAAGTTTTTAATTTTTAATTTTTTTATTTCTATGTACAATGCTTTTTATAAAAAAATGCTTTGATATATGTAAATTGTCACTTCTATGAATAGATAAGTTTCAAAAATCAGTAAAATCCTTTATATTTTCATTCACATCTAATTTGTTTCTTTATTTCTTTTTATTTTCATTATGACTAAATCAAATTTTTTTATTTTACTGAGAGAAAAGAATTAATTTATAGTCTTAATAAAAATGAATGAAATGTGTTGCGTTAATGTGTAAAGGTACAAAATAAAACGGAAGTAGAATAAAAATCAATAAAAACACCAAAATAGTTAAAGTGCAAAATATTAATATTGAATTCATTAAATGTAAAAATTAATATCAATCGAGGGAAATGGGTATGGTTAAACGCGAAATAATGAGACAAATCCAAAAACAATAATAATAATTTATTGAGGGTTCTCTAGAAAATGTTTTAGTAAAATAGCAAACTAATTAAAAATTAGTTTATTGTTAATTGAAAGTCAGAGTCAACGGGCAACCTGAACGATGAGAAAATCCCAAAACGCACTTAGACACAACTAATTAAAATAGAAGCGAAATGAAATGAATAATCCCTCTCAGAAGAATGAAAATAACGGTCAACCAATGCGTTAAAGAAATGCCGATAATCCCCAAAGGAATTAAAATAATGTTGATCTAATATCGGATAATGGCAATATACCTTACGAGTAATTGTGGTAAAGTTTGAATAAAGTTGTTTTGTGTTGGGTTTTAGTTTTTTGATTGGAAAAGGACGAGAGGAGTCAGAAACTATTAGACTTGTTAAATAATAACCCAAAAAATGTTTAAAAATTTTCAAATAAATTGTAAAATTCATTGAGTTATCTAGCTCATTAAATCATTTTTATGGCATTCCATAACACCATGAACTAATTACTATTTGTCAAAAAGGAAAATACATCAAAATTATTTTTATTTTATCGAAAATGCAACATGTCAAATAACTGTCAATTCACTTTGTATTGTTGTGATTATATAAAGAAGTGCAGAAATAAACTTTTAACAGAATTAAATAAATTCGAGCGCATATATTAGGTTGTTTTTTTTATTATTGATGAAGTATAAATTTACCAATTATTTATCTGGCTTCAATTGCGCATTATTTGACCAGCATAATAACAATTTTTAGTCAATATAAACTTGTATTGATTATCACAGATGACTATACAAATTTCAATGGCATTAAGTCTTGCTCTGACTGATTTAGATAAACTTTAAAAGAACTTTTCGGGTGTAATCTTGTCCATAATAGTCAATTTGATTTTGATAGTTTCAATGAACCATTTTTAAGTTGCCAATACAGTTATTTTTACTTTTTCGAAATTTTTCTACAGTGTTTGTGTATTATCACAGAAGAGAAAATCGAAAAATTATGTTATTATCTATTTAAAAATTATATTTGGTTTGTTCTAGTTTTCAAAAGAAGAATATTGGAATCAAGAAAGAGAAAGAATTTTATGAATTAACAACTATCAATGATTGAATTGACTTTGAGTGATTTAACTACACCAAAGCGCAATTAATATTCATTATCAAGACATTAAATAAGATAAGTCAATTGAGCGTTGGTTTGGTTTTAATATTAATATTATATTTTTGGTCAAATTTTTTGTATTTTTAATAATTTATTTTTATTTTCTTTCATTTATTATCACTATTTTAAATTATTTTTAGATTTTATGATAAATTTATGATAAAAAAAATAAAAAAGTAAATAATTTATTTTTTAAATTTCAGTCTATATATTTTATTTTAACACATAACTGTTTTCTTTCTGATTCCAAGAATATGGCATATTTCGTAAAATTCGTGATCGCTCTCCATTGCGTCAATAATCTTTTTTTTATCATCTGTGGTTATTCAATAGAAAGATTTTATAAATTAACTAAAGTTTAATGAAAACTTACACATTTCTGTGGATTTCTTGAGCTGGAAATAATTAATTCCCAAGAAGCATCCGATATATAATCATACATATATTTATATTTGGATATGAAATTGAAACCTTTTAGCTTAATAAATTTCCAGAAGCTTAATCAATGTACTATTGTGTGTATTTTTTATGATAGAAATTTTGTGAACCATATTTGTGTGTATTTATTTATTTTTCTTCCAACAGCGATTTTTCTATCTTTCTTCTATTATAAGCCTATTTAATGTCACAAAACTAATTTAATGTCAGTTTGGGCTATGACACAAACATTTTTATTATAGATTTATTATTATTCATATTATAAAAAGCTAAATAAATGTCCTTTAGTTTTTTAATTTTAAGTATATTTTAAGGCTTGAATTTTGATTTTATATCAAATTATGAGATCATTATTCAAGTTCTTAAATAATACTTTTATAAATTATTTAATTTTGTATTATAAATTATTTAGTAATTTTTATGAAATTTTATGAAATTATTTTTAGAATTATTTGGAATTATTTCAATATAATGTCAGTCAGATATATTTTTAATTATATATAAATAAAGTAATCGTCAAACATAATTCTCATTTCTTCCAAAGATCCATAAAAATTGGATTCTACAAAATCCAACAAATTATTTCCATGTTCTTTTGAAATAATTTATTTTCTGCTACCTTTTTTACCTTTGAAAATTTCTCCATATCTTTTGTCTATAAATTAATCTTCCAAATTCTTCGTAATTTTCAACATTTTCAAAGGCATTAATTAGTCAAATTTGGTCAGGTTCTGTAATTCTAGGAAAAAAAATTTTTTTAAATAATTTATTAAAATTTACGATTTTCGAATTTTTTCTGCAAATTCAAAGATGTCAAAGAGCCTTTTCAATATTTGAAATGCTACCTTCAAACAAAGGCGCGTTTGACAATAAATATCTGATATAGTGTAAAATATTTTAATTATGTGTAATTTAATGCATAAATCTTACATTGTCAGATCTTCACTTTTGCAAAAAGACAGGTTTCAGAGAAATATCTGAAAATCTAATGAAATATTAAATAAAAAATTATTTTATAATTAGATTTTAGGATATTTTATCGTAATTTTCTCTACAGCTCAAAATAGAGTTGTCCGATTCTAGATCAAAGATTTTTTCCGATTTTTTTTCTGATTTTAGTTTTTCTGATTATAAATCTTTTTGAATCTGTGTTTAAAATTAAAATTAATTTTTATAATTAATAAATTATTTGGTATTATTATTGTTATCCTTTTATAACTTTATTCGATAAAGCAATTTAAAATCTATGTAGTTTTATTTTCATTTATACATGATGATGACTGTGAACTTGTCTAAATACAGTATAAGTTGTTTTTAAATAAGTTTTTTAAATATTTAAATCAGTGCCATGTTTTTATTTAAGCAGAGTTTGAGTAATCAGTAACTAATTGTATTGAATTACACAGTGTATAAATAAATAACGATATGTAAAAATAAATTCTTAATGAAGGTAGCCTCCGGAGGTTACATATTGTATTCTTTGTACTAAATAAATTCTAATATAATAAAGGTTGTAAATATTTTTAACTTGAGATTATTAGTTAAATGTTTTTTAATCAAACTTTAATGTAAACAGATTTAACATGCAACTTTATGGGAAACTTATTGTGATCAAAATTCATTATCTCAATTAAAACAACTATCAACCAATATTTTCACGGCAAAAATATAGAAATTTTTTTTAATATTTTTTATATTTAATTTTCTCAATTTCTATTTGCTTTATTATATTTCAATTATTACTTCAATATTATTAGAATATTTTAATTGTAATATAATAAATCATGAAAATTTAAAAATGAAATATGCTTATAAAGTTTAGTATTACAAATTGAATCACAAAATTATTATAGTAATTTTCAGTCATAATATAAGATAAATACATTTTCATTAAAAGAATTGTCAATACCTAAAGGTTAAATAAAAATACATCATCGTTTTTTATCTTTGTTGTCTAATCTTTTCTCTTTATTTTTAGGTCTGATCAGAAAATTTCGCCCAACTATTCAGTTGGAGCAAGTTTTATAAAAATCCAAAATATTTATATTTAGATTTATTTTCCTTCAATAGTATAAAAGATAAAAATCCTAAATTAATTATGTCATTTCATTTTTTTCAGAATTAACATCTTTAAACTTTTGGAGCCATTTTTAGTGAATAAGATTTTAAAATTTAATTGCATCTATCTACAAAAGTAATAAAAATAAAATCTAATTAAATGTTTTAATTTTAACAATTATTAAATTTTCTAATTGTCAATTAATTTTTTTCTATCTAAAGTTAAACAATGATAAAATGGATAAATTATAATCTAAGAATTGAAAGCAATTTTCTTAAAAACTTTGATTGTTGTCTGCGGTGGCAAATTATTTTAAAAACAAAAATTAAAACATATGAAAGAGTGAATTATAAATAAAACAGGTAAAAAATTTAATTTTTATTAATAAAAAAAAATGTATTGTTTTAATCAATTGACAAAAAATTGAATTTTATTAAGAAAAACTAATCGTAAAAAAATATATTTAAAATAATAAAATTCGAAGACTATTCATTCATTATTTTTATTTTATTTCTTAAATTTGTAAAATGTATTTTTCCAGATATAGGAAAAAGCTTTCAAGCTATGATTTTTTTGTTTGATATTTCAGTGAGTTTAAAGTTTTTGTTTCAATCGAAATGAGTTGAAATGAAAATAAATTACGCATTTGTAAAAAATGGTGTTAAAATACAAACTTCGGGAATTTTTTAACCGTTTCAAGAAATAGTTAGCTGTAAATATATGAAAAGTAAAACAAGTTAAATTTTTGAAATAAAAGAAATATAAAAATTATTATATACAAAACTTTGGTTTGGAACACTTTGTATATTTTTTATATTAACAAATATACTCTCATCTCATTTTCAACCAATATAGGTTTTGCTCTTTTTGAAGATATGATAAACAAGTGTAGAGGATCCTCGTTTATTTAAATAAATTGTAAAATATTTAAGGGCTTCCTCTTCAATATTTAAGTATTCCTTTCTAATAAATTATCTGAAGAGAAATTTTGAATATTTAAATTTTTTTTAAATTAAAAACAAATTTTTAAAAATGGTTTGAAATTTGAATAACTTTATAATGAAATGACGTTAAATGATGTTATACTGTAAATAGTTTTTTTGTGGGTAAATACTAATGTGCATTTTCTGTGCATTTAAGTTATGAGCAAATGATTATTATAAAGTAAGCATTATGTAAATTGTGTCGTTCGAGTTAGCTGATTACAAGTGATTCATCTATGAGGCAAACAACTTACGATTAGTTACATAATTAATTATAGTGACCAAACATCGAAACCTATAAAAATGTTATACAAAAGTTTATACATATTTGTCAAATATTTTATTACACATCTTTTTATAAACATCAATTATTTTATCTTTGATTATAAATTTATAACTTTTGTCATTAATATTTTGTTAACTTTAATTTACATACAACAAAAATAATATTTTTATCCAAAAAAAAATAATAATAGCTAATTTAATATTTATCAAATCATTGTAATTTAATTTAAAAAATCCTGACATTTAATTCAAATGATAAAATTCGTATAAAAATAATTTTTCATAAAAATATATTAAAGTATTTGTATTTTATGAATCTAACAAAATGTGAATAAGTAATGAGCAATTTGTTTAAAATTAAGATTAATGTTATTGGTGAAATGGAATGAAAACAGTTAAAATATATTAAATTAACATTAGGAAATATATGACAAAAATATGCAGGAGTTTCTAAAATGAATTATTTTTTAATTATATTTTGGTTTTTTAAAAATTTTATATTTTATTATTTATATTTTTAATTGTTTTTATATTTTCAACACAACAAAACAAAAAGTGATTTTATAAACAAATGGAGAATTGAATAAATGAAAAATACAAAATAAAACAATTGAGATAAATTCCTTTCAATTAAATTTCATCTCTTATATACAAAATACCAAATCGATCATGATTCTTTAATTGATGTATTTTATTATTTAAATGTATTTTTCTTCAAGTCTTTAGTTTCCAAAACGTACTGTAAATTTTGAAAGCTAAATCAAAATAATATTATACAAAAAATTCATTTTTAATATCCATAGAAATGAAAAAATTTACAAAAATAGATTCACAATATTTTATATATAAAATAAATAAAATATCCAACTTCCTTGTAGTATTGCTCCTTATTACTCCTTTTCTATTTAATATTTTTAATATTTTTATTTTAAATATATATTTGTTAAATATTTTTAATATGACAAATATAATTTTGTTTATATTTGTTATATGTAGTTAAATATAAATTTTCAAACTTCTATTTATCAAATACTTTTTACATGGATAACAATCCCATATTTTGGCTCATTGTGTCGGCAAAGTACCGTGTTTGTTAAGGATTATAAATATTGTTTGACAGAATAGATTTATGAATCTAAGGTCCATGTGTTTTCAATCAGAATAATAACTCAGCACAATAACGGCTTTTATTACAACAAATTACAATCGACCTCTGTTTATTAGAAGGAGCGAGTGATGCCAACAGAAACCGTTTCAAGCATCGAAATGAATCTGATCAAACTCTAATATAAATCTGCCTCCTTTTTCTCAGAACTCCTTAACTTCATGTTTATCACTTTCCCTTCACTTTTTTACTTCAACCATTCTAACGGTTTGTATAAGTTTTGGGTTTATTTTATAGGGTTCTTTTCGTCACTTGATTATAAATTTAATTATTGATTAATGGGGAGTCGAAAATCTCAACCAATTGGATAATTTTTACTAGAGAGACTGAAATTTCGTGATTCATGGTCGGAGATTTATTTAATATTTAAATAATTTCTTTTCTAATTAATTAATTAATTTGTTTATATTTTTTAAAAATAATTTCGTTTAGGGCTCCCACTCAGTTTTATATTATTATATTTATATTTGGCTCATCGTTTGTCACCGCTTATATCGGTTTCTTCCGAAAAATATTAATTTTTACATTTTTTAAAATTTTTGTTTAAGTATTATTAAAAAGCAGTTTAAAATAAGTAAATTATTGATGTCTAATATTAATTTTAAATAAAAAATATTAAAAAGCTTGCTTACCTAAATTTTGTTATCGCATTTCATTTTTATAAATTTTGTTAGCCGATATTTAAATATGAATTTTCTTATAATTATAAATTTAACTACAATTATTTTATATAATTTTACATCCTGAAGTTTAAGAAAGTATATCGTGGTTAAACTTTATTGGTGTTTAAATTAATTTTTATCAAAATATTTTTAAAAATGTAAAAGTATTTTTTAAAAGAAATTTTGTTTAAATCTTCTCATAGAAATTTAACGATTTTATTCTGTATACATTTAGTTTTAATTTGTTAAATATAGAATTAATGCTAATCTCAAGGAAATTTATAGAAATAGAATTGTACCCATTAATTTATTAATTATGAAAAATATTCTTGTATTAATTTTTTGTCATTTGCAAGTCTTTTAATCGGTTAATCTAATTTTAAGAGAGAGCAACATAATATGTCGCTTTTCCAGTTAAGAACAAGTCTATTAGCATCTGTCCTTTTGTGGTGAAACTATTTGACTGTTAACAAAACCTAGTTGAAAAATTATAAGTATCGACAGGTGAAAGAGAAAGATAGAGAGATGGAGAGAGAGAAACTATTTCTCTGTTTCCATTAAAACAAAAAATAAATAATTATTTTTACGGGTTATTTTATTTGAAATTACCAAGATTGTATTCGTTTAACAGTAATTATTAATAATAATTAATTCGATGTCATTTTTATACGTTTAATGAATTCCTTGTTTATATTTTAGATAAAAATGCAATGCAAATGAAAATTATTTTTTCAAAAATATACAACTCAAATCCCCTCTAATTTACCCATTGTTAGATAATCTGTGGAATTCAAATAAAAATTTTCTCAAAATAAAATTTTGTTTTTTCATTATAGTTGAGTTTTATTACGTAGAAATATTTCAGATTTTTATTATTATTTTTAGTTAAAAATATTGTATAGAGCTGTATATCATTTTGTATTTTAAATTTATATATAGTTATTTTATTATTATAAGAACTTTTATTTCTTCTAATTTCACCACTGATTATTTTATCCATTGAATTAAAAAGAGAGTTTGAATACTATAAATAAGTAATATATCGATGTTTGTTGATACTCACGGATTTTCGGCACTGCCTTTTTCAAGTGAATTCACTTGAAAAAGGCAGTGCCGAAAATTCGTGATTATCAGCAAACATCGATATATTACTGATTTATAGTCTTCGAGGTCTTTTTTAATATATAGTTATTTGTTTAAATTGAAGTCAAATCGAAATTGGTTGACAAAGAATTGGTGGGTTTTGGTCGTAAAAATGATATTTCCCTTGCTTCAAATTTTGCTTGAGGATTTCTTTTAAATGTTTAAACAGACCAAATTGCTGTTTCTTCAGAAAAGCTCGATATTGTGATATTATATATTACTTTAAATTACCATAAAATATAAAGCAACGGTAGCTTCATTCCCATTTAAATCATAATTGCCTAGACCCTTTTGGAGATTTATAAGATCGCCAGTTTGTCTTTAAAATGTGTTTGATTAAATTTAAAAGGCTCAAAGACTTTATATTGAGGTAAAAATACACAAAGAAATGTGTGGAAAACAATGAAAAGGCTTGATTTACTAAAACTCAAAAAAATTAAATGCAAAAATTAATTAAAATATTTAAAAAATGTAAAAATTGGGGATGATGAAAAAAATGTGAATATAATAATTTGAAATCAATGAGGGGTTCCTACAAAACATAAACTAATTAATTAATTAATTTAAATTGATTAATCAATCCAATTAAAAACAAATTTACTGAGCTTAACAGGCGAGATGTCAGTCTTTAATTAAACCTAAGGAAATTTGCGGAAGTGATTACCCATTTGGCTACCTACCTGTATTATTAAAAAGTAAAAATATTGATCTTATAAAGTCTGGAATGTGTATTGACGAGTATAACTACAATTTACTGAATAAAACTTAAATTATGCTAGTTCTTCTTTATTTGGTATAAAGAACTCAACAATAGTAATTTCACTTTCGTAGACATCAATTAAGAGATCTGTAAAAAATTTAAATTCAATTTAAATATTTATTATAATTTCAAATTACAACGAAAAACCTAAAATTCCCTAACTTTCATAAGAAAATTAAAATATTCAGCACAATTCAAAAATCTATTTTAAATTTCCATTGTTTATACGTTTAAATTTAAACAAAACCATAAAAGTATTGAAAGAAAAAAATTTTCTTTTCTGTTATCGTTTTTATTTTATTCAATATTGATTTGTTATATTATATTATATTATTTAATTAAATTTATAAATTTTTTTTTATATTAGGTACATGATATTTTGGAACAGACTTTATCAATTGTGTATTTGATTACTAAATATTTCTTTGCGTTTAAATTATTATGTTGTAATTTTTGAGGTGAAGAAATGGCTTTCTAGACCAAATTCGGTCAGATTTTGTAAGATAAATATCTGAGAAAATAATGTCACTGTCTTTAACGCCTATAACAGAAAGGACATCATTCACTTTTACATATATCTCTTTAATTTTATCTTATAAAATCGGGGTCTTATCTGAATAATGTTGATTAGGATGATCTACTATTATTTTTGCTTCTGAATCACATGAATGCTTCTTAATACCCAATATCTAACAGTAAGAAAAAAGGGGAAGAAAGGACAGTAAATTACGAAGTGGGATACATTGAGTCTGTTAAAGGTAAAATCTGCATTTTTCTATAAAATAATTAATCAGAATATAATCAAAATATTAATTTATTTTAAATTAACAATGGAATACCATAACTTGAAAGAGCAAATTTTTTAATTTAATTACTCTTGAATGTACCTCCATTTGTAAATTTTCTATTATAAGGTGTTTGTGTTGAGCTTATATGCCTAGGCTTTTCGTTTTAAGTATTGGTGTATTTTTATACTCGTGCAAATTTCTTTACCAAACCTCATAAATTATTTACAACAAAGACAAATATTATGGACAGATGGTAAGTTAAAAGTTATATTTTTCATTAAATTTACATTTTTCTGAAGTTTATAAAAATATTTTCTAATCTTTTTAATAATATTTTAATTAAAATTAAAATTAGGTATTTATAATTAATTTATAATTATTTTTTATTTAAATTAAAATTTATTTATTATGAATTTCAAATCATTTATGATTAATTTAGGAAAATTTTA
Organism: Schmidtea polychroa; assembly: GCA_959609185.1. NCBI lineage: Eukaryota > Metazoa > Platyhelminthes > Tricladida > Dugesiidae > Schmidtea > Schmidtea polychroa. Next base: position 61,712 of record CAUHTR010000203.1, read on the forward strand.
AAATTTATTAAATTGTCGTTTAAATACATTTTTCAAGTTATTCTAAAATATTTTCAATTTCAAATAATTTGGGGGGAAATTTTATTATATAAATGCTATAATTTTTTCTTTCTATTTTTCTGACTTCGAAATTTAAATTTAATATTTCAAGTATGTTTTTTTTTAATATATTTAAATTAATTATGACTTATACTAGACTTCAATTTATGGCTAAACGTACTGCAATTTATGTCCTTTGATGTAGGGTTTATACTTATAATAACCTTTATGACTGAAATAAGATAACTCTATGTTTTATTATTGTATTAATTTTTCTTATATTATATGATTTTTTCAATGTCCTAAATGATCGAAAGCCGGTGTAAACATTGTTGTGCGATTATTGAAAATTGAATAAATTATTGAAATTGTTTATACAATAAAGGATAATTGTTAGGGATGAAATATTCTATCAATTGTTTGTTGTAGAATTCTATAAACTGCCACTTGATCACGCAATGAAATCGGGGAAAATATCCGATGCACTCTGTCAAATCAAAGGAATAAAGGCATTTTAAATTGCATGAAACAGAAGCGCATTCATTCTTATAGACCAATGAGACTGAATAGTTTATATTTATTTAGAATTATATTTAAAAATAAATATAAACAATTTTAGAATCTTGATTGTTTCCCAGACGAGTTTCTCGCGTGTATCATCAAGTTTCAACATAACTGATTGTTATCATAAATACATAATCAGATTAATGTCGAATTCAAAACAAAATATTAGAATTTACTGATGCAAAAAAGTGACTAAAATTAATATTTAAGACCCAAATTAGGTAGTTCGACCCAACTCATAAATTACCTTTTATATTTGTTTTCTAATGATGAATTTATTACAATCTCATAGATTATTTTAAACTCTCGTCTTTACAATTTCTTCATTACTAAAAACGATTATTTGTATTTTTTAATAATAATTGGTAATTAATTCTTGGTTATTTTTAATTTTTGATCGCTGGTTTTAAAAATTTTATTTTAAAATTTGAAAAATATTTTTTTTGAATCTTAATAATTAAAAATTATTAATAATTTCAAAATAATTATTTTTCTTTTTAAGATTATTATTATTTTTATATTTTTATGTTTTTAATTAATAATTGAGTAATAAAAAAATTATTTATAAAAATATTCTATACAAAAAAGAAACTTTTTTATTTGTCCCATGATATATTTTTTCAATATTTTGTGCCATGAGCTGAATGGTTTATGTGGATTCTAAATTTTAAATTCTAAATGATTGTTTCAATAATTTGGAAATTAAAAAAATTATAAAAATATAAACAATAGTAATCTTAAACTAAAAAAATAATTATTTTGAAGAAAATATTTTTTAAATTTTAAAATAAAAATATAATTTGAATTGATAATTAGGAATTAACTTTTTTAATTCTGTAAGGCAATATAAACTTTAGATAGATGAAAAAGTGAATTATTAATGTGAAGAATCTTTATGTTTCGAAAAATAATAAAATACAGAAATTTTTTCTATGAATAATATAATTTATTTAAAATTTGATAAATATGAAAAATCAATTTAGGAAAAACTTTTTAAATTTTAAAATTAAAATTAAGTAAGAAATAAAATTTTGATAAAGTACCTGTAATCACAAAAGTTATTTTTCATGGGATAAAGTTTTCTCAACCTGTAAAAGGTTTTTTTCTGACTATAAAGAAAAAGTCCTTATTGTTAAAAAGAAATTTTAATTATGACACTTTTCTTAGTTCTATAACTCATCTATAACGTCACTGTCTCCGTTAAAATTACCTTGACATACTTTATGACTTGTCCTAGTGAGTTACTTGATTGCGTTATTTTCTTTTTTATGTTCCATATCTACCTTTTCTATTTTCTTCTATTCGTAAGGCTTGGTAAATAGCAATTTCATATTCAGTATTTATATTAGTAAAATAATTTATCACTTTTTTCATCTGTTTTTATTTACAATTTTATTTGCTTTTATTTAGTTTTTGTCTCAAGAGTAGGTGTTCCCAAAGTGCGTCAGTTTCCTTTTTTGTGCGGTCATTACTATTGTGATTAAAATATTTAAAATAATTTGTTACATTTTATTTTCAGAAAATAAAATTAATTTTCAATTTAAGAAAACCGTTGTGTTCTCGCTATGATTAATATATTTTATAAAGCCCGTTGGTTCGTGTATTGAATTTAATCGAAACTTTTGCGGCTATCATTTTCTGTAATCGCCAATTTTTGGACAAGCATCCTATGATGTTTGGGCAACCTTGTTCTAGATCGTTTCTTTCTATTTAACTCAAATATTCTGCATTGTCTATTTTATTTTAAAAGAATCTATATCTGCAAGTCAATTGACATTAAGATTTTAAATGCAGGAAAGGTAGTGCCGATAATTGTGTTAAATGGAAGACATTGATCTAAGTATAGAGATCTAATTGAGCTCATAAGTCCGAAGATTTTTGATACTAATTCCAAGTCATCCATACCTCTGTTAGCAAATTAAGGTGTAATAACAAATCAAAAGTCACATTGAGATTACTCGTTACAAAGATGACTTCATCATAGAAACAATGATTCCAACTATTATTTTAAAAATCCCTTTAAAAGGTTCAAAATACTTGGAATTTGATGAAAGGGTTCAAGATATTCAAAAGGTTAATTATTTTTGTGCCTATAGATAGAGTTTTGTGTGAACTCTTAGGTCTTCAAGGGTCAAACAGTGGTATGTCAAATACTACTTTTTCTTTAATATTATTTTTTTTAATTAATTTTTAATTAATATTTTTAATTAATTTTTTTTAATTAGTTTTACATTTATTTTTATATTTCAGCCTCTCTATTGTCCATCATCTAATTAATTGTCATTCAAATGTCGGTTACCCCGAAAATGGTTACACAATTATGTAAATTGAAATTAATAATTATAATTAATTATCATTTTGCGCATTTGGTAATAAAATATTCAAAATAAATTCGCGGAAAACATAAAAAGTAGAATACAAATAGATTTTAAAGTATTTTCAGTTTTGTTTGAAATTTTCGTTAATTAATTTACTAATTAATTGAAAGTAATTAAAATTATTTTATTTTATTCTGTCAATATGCTAATTAAATCTTCAAAACGTCGTTTCATTTCATTCAAGTAACAGAACGAAAATTTTAATTAACTGATTTCAAATGAAATGACAAAACAATTTATTTTTTATGTAAATGTAATTATGTTTTTGAAAAATGCGCGATTTTTGAATCAATAATTTAAAACATTATTTAGGTGTACGTTTAATTTTTAATTTCACTTAAAGTTGTTAGATATTTTAAGGATACAATAAACGATTGGTTGTGGAATTATTAAAAAATATATAATTCAAATGAATAAGTAAGCCTTTCCCGCAGTGTTTATTAGTTGAAAGAATTTTTGACATCCAATAAGGATTGTTCGCTCCAATCTGAAAGATCAATTAAATTTCGTATTGAAATATTTTTGATAATAAACACCGTGGAATTGGCTTACCTGTTTATTTGAATTATTTTATTATACGAATAATATTTAATAATATAATTTAATACAATTTAAAACGTAATAAACATGTAATAAATTAATTAATGTGGTAAATATTCTATTATAAATGTCAAGGTTATTTAAAATAATAAATTATGAATAAATTCGAGTAAAATAAAAGGATAAATAGAAAAGAGAAGGTGACCATAACTAAGTTATAAATGAAATAAAAAGGGAAGATCAATGAAGAAATACAAAAAAAATATAATAAAAATTAAGGTTGTTACCTATCAATTTACACAAACTTGGAAAAAAAATAAAAAGAAAAGACATTTTTTTATTGGGATAAAAATTATTTGTTAATAGAAATATGAATGGGATATTCCACAATATATATATATAAATGCAAATTTTTCCTTATTCCGTTCATTCAGCTATTTCTAAAGATTTGAGCGTAAATTGTACTTATAAATAAAATTTATTGAGTATTTAATAACATTTGTCTTGAGAGTGTTTCAGATATCCGCTCAAAATTATAATTTTAATTAAAAAATTTTTATTGTTTTAAAATTTAAATTAAAACTATTTTAAAATTTCGATAAATATATAACAAAATTTTAGAATTACAAGAATTATTATAAAATATTAAATTTCTGTAATGAAATAAATATGATAATCAGTAAAATTGTAATATTCTTTTTAATAATATTCAAAACAAAGTCTGTGGCATTAGATTTCAGTTAAATACACTTTTAAAACTAAACATTTCAAATACTTTTGTTTTAAATAAATACATATTACAATTTTAAATATATTTTAATGCAATTATATTTGTAAATTTTATAACAATTAAAACAACAATTAGTTTGAAATAAAAGATTATTTAATAACTAAAATTCAATTGAAAGATATTTTTTAAATATAATTTAAATAATTTGTTTATTTAAAAATAAGAGATTGAAAAAGCGTTTGAGTGAGTATTAAAATGGAAGAGTACAAATGACTAAAAAATATTAAACAAACCAGTTGAAAGGAAAGCTTTATATTACTAAAATTAGCATTTTTATTAAAAACAGTGCATTGATAAGTGAAATTTTAAAAAAAGAAAGTGAAAAAAATAAAGAAGTTTTACTAATAAAGTTATTAATAAAAAAATGATCATATACGAAAAGGAATATTTGAGTACTGGAGAAACCGCAATTGAAGCGATTGAAGATGAATTATTGAAAATTGAAAACGATTTTCCAACTCAAGTAGAATCAACCGAAGAGGATTCTGCTGCATTTAATGTCAGTGAAGCCTATTATTATGCGATTTTTTTGCAATAAAGTAGGCCCATACACAGGAGGAAACTTTTTGTTATCTGACTAGCTAGGAAGTAATTATAGAGGTTGATCTTGTCGAATCTTGGATGATATATAATTCTTCGAAATCAGTTTGCATGTTAAAGCCAAAAATTGATGAGATCTAGGAAGTCTAAAATAACAGACTTTATGATTAAAACATAATTGGCATAATTTTTGAAGCTCTTCTTATATGAACATTATTTTTTGTTTGAAACTAATTGCTCATATTAAAAAGGGTTGACTGTAGTTGTTTAAATGCTACTAGAAAAGAAGCGAAACTTAATTTTATATTAATTAATTATTATCTCAGAAACTTTAAGGTTTTAATCTTTGTATAACATCTAACAAAAAAATTATTAAATTATTTACATTTTATTGCCGATCGAGATTAATTATTTCTGCAATTTTATGGTCAAACCAATATAATAAAATTTCGCAAAATTTTATTTGCTCATTCAATGAATATAAAATGATTTCCAATGTGACAAGATGCAATATAAAATTGACAGATGCCATTTTTGTAAGTTAAATGAGCCATTAGGAACTTTAAAAAGGAATTTGTAAATGAATTAAAAGAAAATCTTTAGAAAATCAAAATTTAACTTATTTAAGACAATAGTTGCTATTGAAAAATTGTAATTGCGTTTTATTAGTTGTTTAACTGGATATGATAGGCTTGACCTGAGCGCAAATGAGCCATAAAGGCTTTATATATAATCATTATACTTTTTTCCAATATATTAGTATTATTCACCTGTGTTTTAGAATAAGACAGGCAACTTAGGAGTAAGGTTTATATAAAAAATTTGGAGTATGCAATATATTTGTCATTCTAGTAACATGTTTTCTATGGTATAAATATTATGTTTAGTTTTATTTATTTAGGGCTCCTAAAAATTGAATTTCTAAGCACGCGTTTCTTGAGACTTATTAGATGTTTGATTTCTTAAATTAATAACATCCATAATATTTTAAAAACAAAACTATAATCTTAAAAACAACAAAAATCTCTCTTATTTAAACAATCTCAGTTTTTAGCTTAGAGGATAGTTTCGCAAGCATGAGTTAATATTTGAATAAGGAATATTCATACACAATCATTCAATAAATATTTTATATTTTAATTTTCAATCATTCTTAAATATATTTAATTTATTATTTTAATTTATAATTTTATTATCTACTTTTATTATATTATTTAAATCTATTTAAATCTGGAAATTAAATACTAATTATATTTAATTACTTTCACAAGACTAATGAGAGTCAACTACTTATTTATTCCCTTTATATTGCAGCGTATTAATGGAGGCATTGAAAATTAGTTTGTCTATTATAATTATTAGAATTATACTCGACTTTTACATCTGAAGAACAATTTGTGGATATATATCAAACCTATATATCAAATGCACATTGCAAATGATAAATCTTTACAGCTGTTGCTGATACTCCTACTCGTTGTCATGTCACAGAACATACAGTCAATGGATACGTCGTTCAAATCAACAATTACGCTCGGATAATGGAAACTGCAGTGTCACAATTGAATTTCCAAAAAACCCGAAATCAGAAGAGTCATATCCAATGTCATTCCTGTGAAATTTGATAAATATATCGTACCAATTAGTCCTATGTTCCTACACTAACATTTAATGTTTAGATAAAAATTCAATCTTATAGTGTTTTTAAATGTTGTAATTGAAGATATCACTATCTCAAAGCACAATAGACCATCAACTGAATGGCTACGGCCCAATCGCTTTTATAAGAATAGAAAACTATAGAAATCATAAAATTAATTTATGAAAATCAGTAATTAGTTTTAGAAAGTACTTTAAAATAAATTTATGATTAATGTTGAAAATTTACAAAAAATTGTTCTTTAAAATGTTTAACAGTTATGCTCCAGTGCACAGGTGGCTAAACTGTGGAGTTTTGTGGTAGCTGTATCAATGTTGAACCATTTCTAGAACTCATTGTAATAATTATTAGATTTGAAACTGTTTTGTTCACCGCAATAAAAGATAAATATAACAAACACTTGATTTTGATAGTACCTATAATAAAGTATGTTAAATATTAAACAAAATATTGATCGATAGTCCAAAAATGAAATGAAGATAAGCTAAGGTTTTGTATGAAAATGGCGGGGGGAATATCTTAACAATTATTTATTAATAAATTTCATTTTTAGATGGTAGGGTTAATAAAATTTTTATAATATTATTTAGATGTATTCGATATTAACACATTTTTATTAATTTCATTTTATTGACTTCTATTAAAGTTAATTTTTAAAAGTTAAAAAGCCATATTCAAAAGAAGCGCTTTTTATTTAGATGTATGGGCATATCAAAAACAGGATAATAAAATTCTGAACTTGATTTCAAACAAAATGGTCAACTGCTCCACAAGCTGTAACGACTCCGTAGAGCTCTCCACTCAGGTGTACCGATTTCCAATTTTTCATTCATCAAATCTTCAAATATATATAAGGCTTTGGTTTTATCTAAATCAAAGGTTTTAAGATGATTTGACGATTGCTCGGAATATTTTGATTTGGAGGTAGAAGTATCTGTTTTTAAAGATATTGTTGGGTTTGGTTGTGTCGGTGTAGGATTTGGATTCGGCAGTAAAATGGCAGGAGGTCTTAAGGGTGTTGAGTTAATGGGTTTTTTATCATTCGAATTTTGAGCTTTAAGATTGGAAGGATTTGCGGGACTAGGTTGACTTGGGATTGAAGGCGCTCTTGACTTGTGAGATTTTCTGTGTGAGTTTTCGATAATTGTTTGCCTTATAATTTCATGATTAAATGGCTTTTTGGAGCTACGCACTAAAACAAAATAGTCACTAATAATTGAAGTTTTTAAATAAAAGACTTGACATATAATTAAAATTAGTTTAAATATAAACGAAGTATATTGAAAGTAAGATTAAAGATTTAATCAAAAATATAATCTGTTAGTCTAAATGCTAAATATTAAATGTAGATAAATATATTAAATATATTTTGTGATGACATAGATGGACATTTATTAATGCTTGGGAATTGTCCAAGAGCATTTGTAGGGAATCTGAAAGAAAGGACAATGTAGGAATTTTAAATATAACTTTAAATGTTACATTTTTTTGTTTAAATGAGTAGTATATAAACTATGGACAAGAAGAAAAGGAAAGTTTTAATCGGTTAATTAAATATTTGATGAGCTTATATAATTTGGTTAACTGAAAATTATGAATTAATACAATTGTAATTTATTGGAGCATGGGAAAGTTTTGTGGAGGATTGTATTTTTGGCTTCCACCATTCTCCTTACTAATTCTCCAGAAACTGTTTACTTCTGTTTTTTACTTTCAGGTCCGAATATTACTATATAAAACATTTTGATACTGAGTCTAATCTAAAAGTAATTCTACAAGCTAACATGACCCAATTTTTATGTTCCATATATACCAAATAACCAAAAGATTACAATATAATAAATAGGACATTTTAATAAAAGGTCACTGCTATTTCTCCACAAAATATTTGAAATAGTTTTATTTGCCTTGTGTTCTTTGAAATTGAGAGGTAAGTCTTCAAAATTTTCAGATTAATACCATGTTCAAAAGTAAGTTAATATGTTCTTTTTGGATTAAAGTGAAGATTGAGATGATCATGGTGTAGGCTGCACTAAGCCTGGAAATGGAGATATTTGAAAATATAAATTAAATCTGGTGATTAAATTTTAGACAATTAAAACAAGATTCCCTTTCTGACAACATTGTACGACCTACGCACGTCATTCAATGGCAGCATCAATATTAAAATAAAATCACTTTTATCAAAGTGAACGTTTTGTGAGCAAAGCCGGTAATTATTGCATAAAATTCTAGTTTTCTAGCAGTAATGGTAGCCGGGTGGTAATTGTGGATTAATTAAAATGCGTAGTTTTTTCATAAAATAAACGTATTTATGGTAAATATTTAAATTACAGTTGAAAAAGTGCACCCTATATTTGGATTCTAGGACGTCTTATCGTCGGACTGTTCATCACAGGATGATTCATCAACGGAATGGAGGTTTTTCTTTGCAATTTCTATTAATTTGTCTATTTACTTTATTTTAACATAATAATACGTATAGTAATATATATCTCAAGCAAATTAATATATCATGATGAGCTGTTCTCTTGATGAACCATCCTGTGATGAACAGTCCAGCGATGAAACGTACGGATACCCTATATTTGTGCGAGTACTTTCGATTTTATTATCAAATTGTGTTTTTGATAGAATAAATCTTTTTTCTTTTAAATATAGAAGTTGATGAAGAAAAATGCAGTCCTTTTATGGTCAATGCGGATTTACTAGTAGATAAAAAACATGATTTAAAGAAGTTTAACTATTGCTCAAATTAGTAAGGCAAAAGAATGGTATTATAGAAATGAAAGCCTTTTTTGGTCTACTAATTTGATGATCAGATGATAAATCTGTGTGATATGTTTGTATCATGAATTACATGCGAAAATATTATTGAAGCTGGCTATTGTAAGAGACCATTTTATTAGCTTTTGTAATGCTAGCTTTTGGAATAAAACTAATTAATTGAATTTTTTATTAAATTTTTTAAGCGTCTGCAAATTTCACTTAAAATGTTTACAAATGAAATAAGGGATAGTTTGAAGCAATATAGAATATAAAAGACGTTTAGTTCTTTTTAAAGATAAATTTTGTGCATGGGACGATTAGGCCCCCCCCCAGGTACTAATGGTGGAATATAATCTCCGGGTACTAACGAAGAGTCAAATATCAGAACGATAGAATATTTGTTTGAAATCTTTTAAAGTTAAACAACTCTTTGAGCCAAATAATTTTTTAAGAGAAAGATAAGTACGGACGCAAAGTTTATAGGGCGATACTCATTAAAAGATGATTTAAAAGAACTGAATGGATATGAAAAAAAAGTTCTGAGTCAGTGGAAGAATTCTAGAAAGGATAAAAATAACAAAGAAATTAACAGAATGTAAATATAATGAAGATAAAATTATTAATTTCTTACTAATGCATTATGTGAAAAATTAAAGGGTTATAAAAAAGAATAACAACAGACGGATAAAATTAAAAATAAATTAAGTAGAGAATGGTATAAAAAGATAATCTCATGCTCAAAACAACTTTAAATCTTTCACATTAATTGTTGCTAAATATATATTGAAATTTCTACTAATCATTTTTTTTACTTTTGTTCTTTTACCAGGAATAATAAATAATTTTTTAAATAATATTTTAAAATTAAAAATCAAAATATATTTTAAAAAAACATTTACCAGTGAAGTTATGTTTTAATTTGTAAAATAAATTCAATTGAATTACATTGATCGTAAAATTAATTAAATGTGCAATATTTTGTTATGTCTGGTGGTGATTAATCCTTTGTCATTGCATGTTCTGCATTTTAAAAACTTGGGTTTCCTAAATTTCCTTTCCAATTTACATTATAATATACATTTTGTGAAAGTTACATTCTGTACATTCTCGCCACAAAAGGTGAGTAGAATGCTAGAGGACTTGAAGTTCAATGACTTAAGCTTCTCGGAACAGGCTCACGTTCACAGGTATTACGATTCAATCATTAAATAGGATTTTTTTCTACTAAAGTTATTTAGAAAGTAAAACTGATAAATAAGTAAATCATTCATGTTTTAATAATTTTAAAATTATGTTTCTTTATTTTAATTTAAGATTAATTTATATTTTTTTGTTAAAAATTATTCATTTTGGGGAGGGAGAGTGACTTTGATTTACTGATAAAGGGATGATAAATGCATACATATTCACTTGATTTCAATTTCTGCCCGAAAACTCTCTTGTTATTGAAATGATTTATTTTTGAAAGGTTTTCAGAGTAATTTGTCACTTTTAATTTTAAATATAATTAACGGATAACTCCATATAATATGACTATTCCTAATAATATGATCATTTCTTTTTTTTAAAAAGTCATACTAATAAATAGTATGACCATTAATATTTAATGATTTTTTTAAATTCAACAGGGTTTTCTTCCATGCGAAAGACAGTAATTGTGTCAGTTTGGGCTAATGGAAGAAATGCTGCACCTCTTGCTATTCACAAAGGAAAAAATTCTTTTGCAAATATTAATTCGCTCAACAATATTTATAGCTAATGTTTGATACTAGTCAAAGAAAATGTAGTGTATGGGATTCTTGCCGTGCTCATATTTCAGAAGGTGTGAAAGAGCACTGCAGAAAAAGAAATATAAAACTTGTGGTAATACCCGGCGGATTAACCCCAATTTACAAGCAGGAGATATTGGAATTTTTAAAGAATTTAAAGACAGAATTTCTAGTTTTATTAATATTTGGAAAAACTCCGAGGAAATAGAATACACAAGAGGTGGAAATCCCAAGGCTCCCAGCCAATGGCTTGTGAATCTTTGGATTAGTAATGCTTGGAGCTCTATATCTATCCAAAACATAAAAAACTCTATTCAATCAGCTGGGTTTTCGGAGAATTTCGAGGATTGGCATATATCTAAACATGATATTTATGGTGAGAGATTCCGAAACAAATTTATTAATTCGATATTTTAAGATTCAACACCAACTAAGAACGAGTACGATTTTGAACCAGATGTATTTAATCTAGCTGTTTCTGCCGATTCGGCATAGTTTTCTATCGCGTCTGTGTGCGCGGTCTGGTTAGACCGAATATTGTTGGTGTGCGCACACAGACGCGAGCAATGGGTATGATTTTAATGAAATTGTAAGTTTTATTGATTTTGATTTTTTGATGTATTTTAATTAGAAATTCGAGAATTGGTTTTTGTTTTAAAAAGGGAAATTCGAGAAGTTGGGTTTCGTTTTGTTTCAAGAAAATTGGTTCCTTTGTAAAAATGGCTTCAGGTGTCAAATGTGATCCTTCAGTTGAAGAAGAGGATTTTGATTATAGATTTATTAAAGCTTATGATGTTCCAAACCAAGATCTTATTTCTTATTTCGATGAAACCAGTGAATTCATTGAAAATGGCAGAAAATTTGGTGGAATATCAAGAATTGGTCCAAACGATGCGATTGAGACAATTAAGGAAAAGTCAGTTATATGTCCAAATGATGGATTCAGGAAACAATTAAAGAGATATTTCAACATGAATTGCAGTGATAAAATCAACAAATGCGCAAATACAGTTTCTCAAGCTCAATTTAATTTATCAGCATCTTCAAATCGAATTGTTGGCAACACGGAAATCAGGAATTATTCAATTGAAGAATTATCCAACCGATTTTCTCAGTTGTCCGAAGTTAAACATTTGGTTAAGTCGAAGTTTGAAATCGCGCGTGTGCTTCGACGGAAACAGCTACTGGATAAAATGGCGTTTGTCTATGTCTATGTTTATATTGAGCAATTCAATTCCCAATCGACTGTAGAGGCGAACAATAAAATTTTGATAATGGAAATAACATTGTTAATTAATAAAAGTTTAATGAGTCATTTTGATCGAAAACATGGTAGCAGAGCGTGGTTCTGGCTAGCCAGCCGGACCAAGGTAATAGTTTATTGTATAATGTATTTTTTGTATTTATGTATAAGATTACGTGATTATTTTGTGAATTATTTTATGAATTATAATATGTGTTATATTTTTATTGTTGAAACATTTCCCCTAGGGCCTGCCCTCCCTAACCCCATTAGAGGTGGATTGGCGCGGGTATTTGTCAAAATAATAACAGGGAAGACAATTACTCTCGAAGTCGAAAATGTTAAAGCGAAAATACAAGATAAAGAGGGTAGTCAACCTGACCAGCAACGATTAATTTGCGCGGGGAAACAATTAGAAGATGGGCGAACATTATCTGATTATAATATTCAAAAGGAGTCTACTTTGCGTTTAGTTTTGCGATTGAGGGGTGGAATGCAAATATTCGTGAAGACATTGACAGGAAAAACAATAACTTTGGAAGTAGAATCAAGGGATACTATTGAGAATGTAAAGGCTAAAATTCAAGAAAAAGAAGGGATACCCCCAGGGCGACAAAGACTTAATTTTGCCGGGAAAGTATTAAAAGATGGCCTAACGTTATTAGATTATAACGTTAGGAAAGAAGCCACGGTACATCTGGTTTTGGGGCTGGCAGGGGGAAGTCCAGTATCAGATGCGGAGTTCGAGGCAGGTTACAAGAGACGAACCGGGTGGAAGATTTCGTTAGGGCGTCTACGTAACCGGGCCTTAGGAGATGGATCGGACCCTGGGGAAGATCAAAGGAGAATGGAGGCATACGAAGATAAGTATGAGGAAGTGATAAACGAATTGGAGGAGCTGAGGAATAATGCTCGGGAGTTAGGGCGGGAGAAAGAAGAAAAGGAAATTGAGGCAGATCTGAAACGGTTAGAAGCGGATTTCAGCAGAATCGGTGATCTGGTCCTCACGCAGAAGGAAGAGAGTTTTAGAGTGGAGTCGCGGAAGGGCACAGAAAAATCATTTAGTAGCGAAGAGCCCAATGAGAAACAGAAGTGCATAATGGGTTTGAAACCCTTGCAGCTGCCGATCTTTAATGGAAAGGTAATGGAATATCCTGGATGGAGGGCAATTGTGAGAGCCTGCATCGAGGACACGGATGAGCCGAGTGAGAGAAAGTACTTGTACCTGAGACAGTACTTGGAAGGGAAGCCGCTGCAATTAATTGCCTATATTGGATATGGCTCGCAGGCTTTCGAGGCGGCGATGAAATTACTTGACGAAAGGTATGGGGGACCAGAAATATCCTATTCCATGATGCTGGATGCGGTGCAGAGGTTCTTTCCAGTGCGGCTGAACGTACTGGAGGACCTAGAGCGGTTTGAAGAGCTGCTAGGAAACCTCATCCTGAATTTCAAGGATCAGAAGAGGGAAGGCGAGTTGAACAACGGAATGTTGTATCACCAACTGCTGAAGAAGCTGCCAGAGACCATGCTGATTCAGTGGTCACGCCATTGTGATTCGGGGAGAGAGGGAAATGTACAAACGCTAGCCGAGTGGATCAAAACAGAAGCCGATAGGCATCGAAAAGCCTTGAATATATTGTTTGGGGAGAGAACTCCAGGGAGTAGGAAGGATGTGGGGACATTGAAAAAGTTCACAAACTTCATGGAGAGAAAACCAATTGCAAGAAAACAAGCTTCAAGATGTTCGTATTTGGCTCAGAGTTATTTTGCAGTAACGGAAATGTTAAATGACGAGTTACATGCAGTTCGGGGAATTGAAGGCACAAAACTCGACAGGAGTAAGTCATCTAATGAAGAGCAAGGAGCTCAGAGTCATTTAGATGGGCAAATACCCAATTCTGGGGATACTAACGAATTAATTAACGGCATTGCAATCAGACAAAATTTCTTTGAGAATAACGAAATAGATTCCATAGATGTAATAAATCCTTCCGATTCAAAAAATGAATCAGATATCGAAAATAATGAAGATGAAAATGACGGAGAAATGATTATTCATGATGTAGATAATTCTGAAGAAATGGATTATATTAAAGAAGGTGATGAAAATGATGAAACACATGAAAACAAAAATGCTAGCGAAGATGGAGATAGTGAAAGCAATGAATGTGAGAATTTACAATCTAACGATATTATAAATCAAGATGAAATAGAGCAAAATCGAGTCAATGAGAACGAGAATAATTATTCTGAATTTGTAAAAAGTAATACTGAACTATTAGACAAAGCTTTTGATAAAGGAGACCAAGTTACAGCAGATGAATTAGAAAATATTGTCAAAAGTCACAATCGAGAAGAAAATCTTGAAAGTAAATATAATGAAACTGAAGTAGATGTGTCCGACAAGAATGAAAATCATAATAGTCATTTAGGCACAGATGTTGTCGACATTAATGTTATCGAAAGACCGAATTCTTTGGTAGAAGATAATTTTCGAAACATGGAAGACGTAGTTAATGTTCAAACGGATTCTGCCTCCTCAGAAAATCATTTAGAAACTGATCAAATTAGGCCAGATCTTAGAGTCGACATTGTTAAAGATCATACATCCGACACAGCTAAAGATTCTAAACAAAATACATTTACTCAACCAACGTCTGCTTTAGATGATATCATTGAAGACTATTCACCTGGTTCCCCTTCATTAAATGAAATGCAACAGGGAAAAGTGGGGACTATTGAATTGGCGAAACATGCAGGAAGGATAATGGAGATATTGCAGCGAAACAGAATGAAAAGTGGCAGGGGCTTGGTCGAGTATGGCGATGGTGGGAGGAGAATCCACCATGATGTATCCAGAAAGGTGCGTGGTGCGGCGGCCTATACCATAGCAAGATGGGTGTGTGAGGGGTATTGGGGAGAGGCAAAAAGAAAGGTTCCCCTGAAGTAATTGGGTGTTGATCCGCTAGAAGGGATCAAGGAGGGGGGAAATGTTTCTGCCGATTCGGCATAGTTTTCTATCGCGTCTGTGTGCGCGGTCTGGTTAGACCGAATATTGTTGGTGTGCGCACACAGGCGCGAGCAATGGGTATGATTTTAATGAAATTGTAAGTTTTATTGATTTTGATTTTTTGATGTATTTTAATTAGAAATTCGAGAATTGGTTTTTGTTTTAAAAAGGGAAATTCGAGAAGTTGGGTTTCGTTTTGTTTCAAGAAAATTGGTTCCTTTGTAAAAATGGCTTCAGGTGTCAAATGTGATCCTTCAGTTGAAGAAGAGGATTTTGATTATAGATTTATTAAAGCTTATGATGTTCCAAACCAAGATCTTATTTCTTATTTCGATGAAACCAGTGAATTCATTGAAAATGGCAGAAAATTTGGTGGAATATCAAGAATTGGTCCAAACGATGCGATTGAGACAATTAAGGAAAAGTCAGTTATATATCCAAATGATGGATTCAGGAAACAATTAAAGAGATATTTCAACATGAATTGCAGTGATAAAATCAACAAATGCGCAAATACAGTTTCTCAAGCTCAATTTAATTTATCAGCATCTTCAAATCGAATTGTTGGCAACACGGAAATCAGGAATTATTCAATTGAAGAATTATCCAACCGATTTTCTCAGTTGTCCGAAGTTAAACATTTGGTTAAGTCGAAGTTTGAAATCGCGCGTGTGCTTCGACGGAAACAGCTACTGGATAAAATGGCGTTTGTCTATGTCTATGTTTATATTGAGCAATTCAATTCCCAATCGACTGTAGAGGCGAACAATAAAATTTTGATAATGGAAATAACCTTGTTTAATAATAAAGGTCTAATGAGTTATTTGGATCTTAATCACTAGCTGATGAATGATTAAAAATACAATTATGTGTTTTATATTTCTTTAAATTCAAATAGTATGACTAATTACTTAAACATGTAAGGAATTTTTATTTTTTGGTTATATTATTAAATAAAATGACTCATACTATTTGGAGTTATCCATTATATAATTGAATTGATTTAAATATCATTTGATAGAGTAAAATCGATTTTTAGATAATACTGAAATGAAAATATTATGTTATCGATTAAAATTAAAATCAACTAAAATTTTAATAATTAATTGCTTGAAAATAAAATTTGGACATAAATAGACATAAATATATATATATATATATATAATATATATATATATATATTATAAATATATATATATATATATATATATATATATATATATATATATTATATATATATATATATATATATATATATATATATATATATATATATATATATATATATATATATATATATATATATATATATATATATATATATATATTATAAATATATATATATATATATATATTAGCTGGGATACCAAGCGGTGGCCGGGGAAATATATGTTGTGTTATAAAATTGTTTTCTTTCAGTAAAACACAAATTATTTTCCAAAACGTATTATTTATTTTTAACATCTATCTTATAACATTTCAAAAATACAAAATAGAATATAATTATAATACATTTTAAAATGATCCTGTCAACCTGACATTTTAAGAAAGTGCTTTTTTGATAGAGAATGTTTTTTGTTCTGCCATGTGGTATAAAGATGAAAAGGTTGTTGGCTGAACCAACTCTGAAGAAAGCAACATAAAGTTGACCATGTGGAAAAACGGGCTGCTCGAGGTCAATGCCTGTAATTTTCAGTGAATGTCCCTGGGCTTTGTTGATGGACATGGCAAAAGCAAGGCGTTTTATCGGGGTGTAATCTAACTGGTTCAGGTAAGGGGCTGTCAAAAAAGCATGAACATTTTGTTATTCAAACCCATCCCGAGGAACGCTTTTTGCTTCTGATAATTTTCTGAATTATGCTGTTTACTGGTACTTTACTTAGTAACCAGAAAACAGGATCAGTAAATAAGATACCTCACCGGGTCAACATTTTTGAGTCGAAAGTAGCCTATAACTCGGTCTGGGTAAGAGAGGAAGTTGTGCAAAAGTTGGTTGAGATATCTTCAGAAATTGGAAATTGCATAGCGAACATACAGACTGACAGGTACAGATTTACAATTATATATTAGATATTATTTGCCATGTTTTTTTTCATACTCACAAAAAAAATTTATACTAGAGTTGAATAAAAAATGACAAGTCTAACTTTTGATGACTGTTAGACTTATGTTATGGGATTCCCCCTGCTTATGCCAGTGGTTCTTTTGTCACATCAGTTGAGAGCCTATATTACTATATCCTAAGGAAGATTCAAGGAATTTGTAAGAGAATAGGTAAGCCAAAAGGCTCAGTCGTATTTGAGTTATAAGTTAGTCATAGAATTTCTATTAGTTGTTTTGTCAATTTTTTCATTTAGTCTTTGTTTCTTTAGAGATATTTGCCATGTACACTATTCAAATCTCTTTATTCATTAAGTAAAGCAACAAAAATTGACTTTATTGGTTACAATGAACTTTATGTGGAGCAATTATTTTTCGTATAAATGCAGTTCGTTTTTGGAGAAAACAAGTT
This sequence comes from Schmidtea polychroa, assembly GCA_959609185.1. Classification (NCBI taxonomy): domain Eukaryota; kingdom Metazoa; phylum Platyhelminthes; order Tricladida; family Dugesiidae; genus Schmidtea; species Schmidtea polychroa. The sequence goes on from CAUHTR010000203.1 coordinate 79,529, forward strand.
GCACGTCTTTACTAATATTGTTATATATTATAATATATAACCTATCTCTCAAATATTTACTATAATGTGTAGAATCTGTAGAATAAATTCAAAATATATAAAGACAAGAACGAATTGGCAATTCTTAATTAAAATTATTAAAAAATTGCTATTTTCTAAATTTATATAATTAATTCGCAGTTTTTATTTAAATAAATTAAATAAGTTTAAATTAATTACTTTTAACATCAGTTTCATCGTATTCATCGACATCTGAATTTTCCAATACTTGTTCAAATTTTTCAGACCTTTTAGAAACCATTTAAACTTTATAGGATTTATTTCAGTTTTAATTATTAAATATAAATTTGGAAAATTTTTACTCTTATAATACTGAAATACCAAAAAATTAAAAATTTTAAATTAAATTAGTTTAAGATATAATGTAATTGATTCATTTTAACAAAGGTTATTTATAGGTTTTATTTTTTATTAATATTGACAGATTTTAAAAGAATGAAAATTAATATAAGGTTTTGAACATTATCTATGCTTTGAACAATGCAAATTTTGGATCAAGTAAAAGCTACTATCGACGAGAAGTAAATTTTCCTGTGTAAACTTTTTCAAGTGTTTTACTACTATTATTTTTTTTATTTTTACTTTATAGGTTTCTATGTCTTTAATATTTCGTGTGGTACTTGTTCAAAAGGATTTATCTCAGATAATTCGCCCCATAAAGGTTTATTATTATATAATCAAGCCTTCTATTTTCGGGCCATCACAGGCAGTGATGAGCTATAAGTGACTCGTTGGGTCACGTGTGAGCTGTTTGTTAGATATTTTTGATAATTTACCAGCCCCTTGTTATTTCAGGGTTTTTTATAATTTAATATAAACATTTAATGTTATGTGTAGCAACGTCTTTTCATTTTTTAGTTTATTGTTTATGGTGATTAGTTATGAACAGATAACATTTAGAAATAACAATAATTCAAATTATAATAATTTACCAATATACAATTTTTATTTTTACCAAACTAGGAGCGAAACCTTTGTTAAAATGTTAGTGAATATGAATTTCATAACTATATTTTTAAAAATTGATAATTTATTTTGAGGAAACTAGAAATTACGAAAATCCTCAATTAAAAATCAAAATATATTTGATAAAAACATGAAAATTTAAATTACTTAAATATGAAAATATAAATAATCAAATAAACATGGTAATGATTAAATTATAAGAAAGTACCACTCAAACATTTATTTGTCTAATGATATATTTCGATAGTTTTTCTGATCATCAACAGATAGAAGGGGATAATTTTTACCTGTCTAAATTATCTTTAAACAAATGTTTGAGTAGTATTTTTATAATTATAAATAATCATTTAAAAATTTTTGTCTGTTGGCTTCAAGCGTATAAATTTCTAAGGGTTTATTCATGGAATCTTGAAGTGTTCCGAAAGCCTCATCAAGGCGATCTTCTCTATCTTGTTCATTTATTTTAGAATATATCCTAAATACCTTTTTCTTGTTTAATTTATCATAGACAATAAATGTTGCCGTTGGCGATGCTGAACTGTTATTTGTTGCCATAGTTTTCGGTACAGAAATATTCAGCTGAATTCAAATTCAATTTAAAAATTTTATCTTGATCGAAGAGATTTCTTACTTGCAAACTTCGTTGTAAACTTAGTTGTACTTATCACATTGACAGGTTTTATAGAATTATGAATGTGATCATGACTATCCATTATCATAATATAACCATCGGTCTATGTTCTTAATATAAATACAAGTTGAAACTGCTTTGGTGATCTTCAATCAAATTTTCACTAATATCATCGGCATTAAAACAAATAATGTCAATCGAGTAAGTAAACTTGTTGCAGATTTGAACATACAGTTTAATTTATTTGCGTATTCAATGTCTTAAAGGTGATTTATGCCGATAATTTCACATAAAATAGAGATTATATCAAGTATAGCCATTTTATATATAAATGCGATTGTATATGTAAGCTTGTTGGTTTACTGAAATGCTCTATAAAATGCAAAGGGCAAGAATTGCAGAAAATATAAAAACTGAAATATTTTGCTTAAAAAGTCACTGCGTAATTAGATTGTTCAGATTACTTTTTTAAAAATTCAATTTTCACCTTTTCGGTTTTCTACATTTTCATTCCCTCTTCTTAGGTGGTCATTATTATATTCACAATTTTTATTCTCCAATCTCTTTAAACTTTACATTTTCTCTGTGAACAGAAATTCCAATAATTTTCGTGACGCAAGGTTGAAAATTTGATATAACTCCAACTTTCAAATTGTATTTATTTAGAAAATTCTAATTATTCTAACAACTATAATTTCTTTTAATAATCATACATATTCAACAGGAATCAGGGTTAAAATCGGTGAAAAGGAGAAAATCATAGTGAAAACTCTGACTATCAAAGAAGTTATCAGTACGGCGCTGTAGAAACTAGAAGCGTCGTATTGGTTCTCAAAATCTCACTTAAACGTACATAATTATCCATTTTGGCATGTGCCATTTTTATAATTAATAAATTTTAACTATCAAAAAATATCTGAAAATATCTAGGTAAAATAAATTCAATAGTATTTACTTGTTTTGGGTTTAAAATTTCATGGATTTATTAATTTCATTTATGTGCGAGTCTAAGGACTTCTTATAAACACCCAATATAAAGCACTACTCATCATTATTAGACTGTAGAGGTATTAAGCATTTAAGGATGTTGATGTTTTAATATGTCTGTGACCACCTAATCTACTTAGTAGAGAATATTTTATCATTATAAAACTGATATTTTATATCTCAATTACTAATTTATATGGGGTCCCGTAGTTATGGATTAAATCCCCATTATTAAAATTAAAATAGAAATGAGTTACCATTTCCTTTTAGAGGTTACGAAATAATGAAACTAAATGTTTATCTATATACTCTAGATTTTAGCCAATCAGAATCGTTTATTTTATGTTTATTCTATGTATGTTTACTGCATTGTCTTTGTTAGTCACTTTATTTTTGCATTTGCATTGCACATGTCTTTATAAATAATGCATTTGTCTTCCATTGCCTTAATTAGTCAATTATTTTGAATAAAAAATAGGCGTAATTTTTGTTATTTATTTATCATTACCAACAATAGATTGATACAATAACCATCATTGTTATCACCATTTATTAGTTAAATTACATTGATTCCTGTTAATACTTGATCTGCTAAAAACAAGCATTCTTAATTTAAATTAATAATGAAATGAGTAATTATTATTTACCTTTGTCTGTCATTTTGAAAACTTACATGTAATTTGAATATGAATGCAATTTTATATAATTTCCTTACCCACGGCAAAAACCATGTTGGCGATGTACACAGTGGCTGAAAATCAATGAGCAGGTAACCTCTACTGCTAGAATATCCTCATTGCATTTTCATTTTCGGGTTCTGGACTGCAGAAAGAAGGTCTTACGTCACTTTTCATTATCTATCCCTTTATTAGATTATTGTCCTTCCTTATTCGTTTAATTATGGTCCTCATTACTGGATGTTATTTAATGTTACTTTCAAACATTTTGCGCGGGGATCCGCCTTTATTTCCCAGTTCATAAATGTTGTCTTATATTTTGTGTGTTGTTTTGTGAAATCTCTGTCTGTTTTCATAACCTTTTTCAACTACTCCGAGTCATTCAATTATAAAAATTCTCTGGATTTTATATCCATTTTAGTCTTTCACGTGTTTCCATTTGATTTTTCTATATTACGATTCGAAAATAAAACTCACACCTATTATGGTTCTTCCTACGCAAATACGACCAATAATCATTCTTAATCTTTTATATTATTAATTATTTATTTTATAAATTATTCTTTTATTTTCGAGTTGGCAGATTTTTCAAATGCGTTATTTCTTTCTTAACTATGTTGGTGATTGCAACTTCTTGCATTCCTCCATTTTATTATACGTGTTTTATTTATTCTCAATGTGTGTATATTTTACTTTGTAAAATTTGGCGTATAATCACAGATTTTAATTCAACTTTGTGCAGTTTTTATGCTATGTATTTCCGACTCATTAAAACAAGCTCTCAATTTTCGGCTCGAGCCCAACAAATGGCTTTCGAGTAATTTTTTTTATTTAAAGTGAACTTCAAGGCTTGGATTTTGATCCATATATATATGAGATCATTATTCAAGCTCTTAAATATTACTTTTTATCAACATTTTTTATAAATAAATTATTTATAATTATATTTATTAAAAAGCTTGAATATGAATCAGTAAATATATCAAAAACATCGATATATTTACTGATTCAAAGTCAAGCTTTATAATAAATACAATGTCAATGGAAAAGAAATCAGTGGTGAAATTTGAAAAAAAGTTCTTATAATATTTAAAATTAATTTTTACAGGATTTTAGATATTTATTGATAAAAATTTGGAATTATTTCAATACAATGTGAGTTTATTATTTTTAAAGTAATCAAGTAACAAATAGAATTTATTAATCCCCAAAAATATCTATTTTTAACAGCATTTAGAGGAAACAGTGAATGTGTTCAAAATAATTTTCTAAATTTTTTTTTATTTATATATTATATTTCCGATTGATTCTTTGCGAATTCCTAATAATCTCCCAAAATTGAAAAAACCTTTCCCATTTTCCATTGCATTGACTAATCTGATTTGTTAAGTTCTGAAATTCTATTACACAACTCATTCTATCATACACACATATTTATGCTCACGCATTATATTGTCATGCACATTACTAGTGAATCATTGGAAGTAAATTATTGGAGGATGGAAGAAATAGAAAAATACTTGTTAATCCATTGTTTTCAATATAAATAATTTAGAAAAGATATTGAAATGAAAATATGAAAACTGCCGAAAAGATTAGGAAGATAATGAAGAAAATAAGAAAGTAAACAAAATTACCGAACCGGTAAACATTGTGGACAGCACCAAAAGCTAATAAAAACTAGCTATAGAAATGCGGTGCAAATATAATAAGTAGAAACACTAATGATAGAAAATCAGAAATTATTGAAAAATGATTGAATGATGAAACTTAAAGAAAGTGAGCATTTGTAGCAAAGAATGCTTGTTCGTAGAATAGAAAGATACTTACACCGAGAATGTCCAACAATCTAGTATAAAATAATTAAACTTCTAGGACACAATGAAAGAGACTGTCATGCATATAAGAAAAAGCTTGATTTTGAAAATGAAATAAATTGAAATGTTGGATATGAATGATATGAAGAAGCCAAGGAAGTTGCTATCAATATACTAATATTTAAAGAAGACAGGACAATGACTAGCGGCACAATGACCAGAGAAGATAAAAAGTAATCAAAGATATAGAAGATGAGAAGTAGCAGAAATGAAATTGAAGATGAAATGACATTTACAAGATTTTCGAACTATAACGGGAACGAATAACCAAAAAGCGAGTTTCACCAAGAGAAACATTGATCGGGACAATCTATCAAGTAATCCTAGTATCGAGACGATGGTAAGTTGTAATCGTATGTATGGTGTGAATGTATATGGTTTAGGTATGACTGATAACAAATATAATATATGTGAATATAAAATGATCAGTAGCATTCAGTTCAAAATATAAATTATCCTAGACTATGGATAGACATTAATTCAAATTCCTCTCAACAAGGACTGGAAGCTCACAAGTCAAACTTTATGTCAAATAATTTCCTTTTCTTTTTATTTAATTAAATTAATATGTAAAAACTATTGCATAAAATTAAAATACATTACATTTTTAATGTTATTTAGATTAATAAAAGAAAATGAGTTCTATACAACTCTGAAGATAACTATTTTTACAATAAATATTGATAATTTTTCTTCATCATTTATTTATAAATGCAATTGATGATATTCTCACTATACGATTAAAATTAAATATGGAAATTATAAATTTAAAAATTTAATTAATTATTATTTAATTTATTATTACTTGTTTTAATATGTTTTTTAATTTTAGGGAATTTTAAAAATTCAAGTATTTTATTAATTACTTTTATATGAAATTAAAAGTTACTAGTCAATTAATTGTTAAAGAACTTTAAAAATAAAATTGTTAAATGGAAGAAAATTTGGACTTATCGTTACCTAAATCACATTTGAAAGAAATTATCAGAAACTCCGTAAAGTTTTTTTATTAATTTATTAAATTTTATATAATCTAATAAAGACCAATGGGAAGTTTCTTATTAACAAAGAAGTCATTAATATCATTAATAATGCTGCTGTTGCTTTCATATTATATTTATCTCACAATTCGCAATTGACAGCGAAAAAAGATGGTAAGAAAACCATTATGCCACATCATGTGATGGAAGCATTTTCTTTAATGAATATGAATTATTATCAAGAACCACTTAGTGACTTCTTATCGAGTTAGGCTATATTCTTTAGCTGAACTTTCAATATAATTGTGATTATTTAGAATATAATATAAATCGTCCTAACAAACAGGCCAATTTAATATTAAAAGAACAAGTACAAAATACTGACGGAATTAACAGTGGTTCTGAAATAAATACAGATGAAAATAATGTTGATTCTCAGTTGGATGATGAAAATAATATCGAAACTCAATTATTTCAGGATCAAAATGAAATTGAAACTCAACTAGAATAATTTTGTATTAAATTAGAAAAATTAATGTTTTATTGTATTTAATAAGTAGAGTTGACTTTATTTTTCTATTCATTATTAATGTTGATTGTTTTTTATAATAAATTGTTCTTGATGTTCAAGCGCTTATTGTTATTGATTCGATACAGTCAGCAAATTATGAACAATTAAATTGTAATAAGGGGTTATTGCATAATTACATCGCGCATGAGAGTGACGTCACGCTAGTTGGTATTTTATAATGTACCAGTTAGACCAAAAGAGTTCTTTTTGCTATTTAATCTTTCTCTGGTTCAATCTATCCCGGACAAGCCAAACCTTCTACAGTTTCGACTTTCACTTGGCATTGATAAAGTAAGTACGTATTCACTTTTGGAAATTTTGTGTAGGGGATTTGTTACTGAATCTTATTTAAAAATTTTCTCGTCACGTGTGCTATTTGAATGCCGTGAAAAAGAGACTGTGAATATACATACAGAATATGGCCCAATTATAGTTTGACTCTGCATTACTAGAGACTAATTGCGTTTCTGCCGTTATCAGGTATGAACTTTGCAAATCAAATAACTGTCCAAAGTCATTTACAAATCTTGCTAAAGTTCCAAAACCTGGGAAGTGAGTTCCTTGCAAACTTTCAGTTGCAAATCACCATAACATTTGCATATTTACAAATCTTTGCACTCCGATGAATCGTAAACAGAGATTAAAAATGGATTCTCTACAACAATATGAAGCATCACAACCAGTGGTTACACAAATCTGTAAATTCAACCCAAAAGAAAAGAAACTGTAAATTTAACTCCTTCAAGACAATCGTATTCCTATACACCTGATTGAATCATTTGACTGTAAAAAGTGCCTCATTTTCGTTACTTTCTTAACTTAGCACCATAAGATTTTTACATTTTTGTAATCTTGAAAATCATCTATATGAGGAGATTCGTTCTTTTTGAGACTAAGTACTAATGTACCACAGAGTAGGGTAATTGCGATAGAATAACCAAATGATAAGAAATAATAAAGCTAAAAAGATGTTAAAATAATAATGATTGTAATTAAAAAAAATAACATTTCTGATGGCCAAAAAAAATTATCTCAAAACCCAAAATATACTGAAATTTGACCTTTAACTCAAAGGAGTGCATGGATAAGTTCAGGTATGTATATTTTTCAGAGGCGCTTTAAGTGTTGATTTTGAATTTTTTTCAAATTTACACCGAAATATAAATTTATACAAATTTCATAGATTTTTATAGGTTTCGATTCATAAGGAATTTTTCTCAAATATCACCTGATCAATATTTCTGGATTTTATAAGTAAAATTTTATTTAATAAAAATAAGACGTTATAAAAATAAACATCGATATTATTTTGAGATTTTCAAAACTGAGTTTCATTTTATTAAGAAATTAAAATTTTTTCTTCATAAATATATTTTGACAGTAGTGTTAAGAAAATTTAATTCTCTTATAAAAATGTTTATTCTTAAACATGTTTTTTTGACAAATGGGAAAATGGTTACTAACAATAAGTTAAATTTCTTCAAAAAGACAGATTGAAAGCACTAACGCTTTGACTTTAATAATAATACAAATAATTATAATAACAAATATATGTTTACTTATCAACGTATATAATTACCGTTGTACATACTTCTCTCAGTACGCTAATAACTTTAGTATTTAAATTACTACTATTATTTTATATTTAGTGTCTATTTCATAATTATAAGTAAAATATCTTTAAATATTATTTCAATAAATATTTTACTAAATATTATTTTTGATGGATGTTATTTATATATATAATTACCATTCTACTCACATCCCGTATATGGACGGATGCAGTGCCGGATTAAACATTTATGGGGATGTGCCAAAAAAATCTGGGGCTCATTTTGGAAAACATAATTTTATATCAAAATTTATTTTTACTCTGAAAACTACATTTTTAAAGAGTCTATTCCTATAGGCATTTAGTCAAATTTGAGATCAATAGAATAATCTGAATAAATGTATAATGAACAAAGAAATGAGAAAGATATTTATTGAGAATGATTGATCATTGATAAAATAAATTAACTAAAGAATGAATTTTTTATTAAATTCAATTGCTTCTTCCATTTTCTTGTGTGTTACAGTGCCCACTATTGTCTTTTTCATGAATTTCTTCAGAGTTAAATAAAATTTCAGCTTCGGAAAGCTACGTTTAACTTTTGAGAATCTGTAAAAATCACAGTTTCTATGATGTTCATATCCGATTCCGACGTGTTCGTTGTAAATCCCAATTTAAACAAATTCATGTTCTGAATGTTAATTAATTCTTTTTCTTTCTTTTCAACTTTTTCGCTTACGTTTGAGCGCTCCACTTAGATAAACACGTTTGTCTGAAAAATGTTTTTCCATATGATCGTTAAATATTTTTAAATAAATATTTTTTAATATTAATCTGATTTATTTATTTAATTAATATTTTTTCTTGTTAATAGCAACTAGTGATGCTATATTGACGTATTTATTTTTTAAATTAAAAAATTACATATGGAGTCGGATAAGAGAAAATCGGAAATACCAGTTTTATTTTTATTTTTTTTTTATATTTTCTGGGGGCTAGACCCCAGTCGTCCCAAAAAATCTTGGGGTCCTGTGCCCAGGCACAGTTGACACATTGGATAATCCAGTCCTGTACAGATATGTGGACTTGATAATATTCCAAAATCACCTACCACCATAGAAAAGTGGTAATAGATTATAGCAAACATTTAAGCAATAAATAATAGTAGAAGTCAGCTGACTGACTCAGACTCAGCCTACCTTCGGTCAACATATTCAAAAATTCATCTATGTGTTGGGTTTTTATTTGAAATCGGTTCTCTCTCAGACTCCTTATGTCCTTATTCAGCCAAATAACTCAAACCCAACACAGAATAAATCTACCATCAAAAATGTGTTTGCATATCCCATGAGAGAATAACGTTCTAAAATATTAATTTTGCTAATGACGAATTTTATCGATATGTTTCACAAACGCAAGGAGTTATAAAAGAACCATAAGCAATTATTACTGGAATTTTAACCAAGGACTTTTTGTAGTAATTTCTTTCAGATAACGTTGCAAATATTTGAACTATATTTGCATTGATAAAAATTGACAGATTGTTAATTTAAAATTTGATAATTACATTCAATATGTCAATTATTCACTAATAAAAATTACTTTCATAATTTAAATTCTTTTCATTGATAAAATTGTTACTTTTATTAAATGTTTTTAATTAATTTTTAATAATATAATAACTTCTATTTTCATTTAGAAACTGTAATCAGTGAAAATCTTGTTTTAATTTCATAAATTTTAAAAATTTGCAACATCAAAATTAGTCTATATATTGTTCCATTTATCAATTAAATTCAAGTCGATTAGGTCTTTTCCTTTAATAAGTATATTTATTTTGTTAGTTTAAACATAAACCACTTATTTGCAACTTAGATTTTTACTGAAAATATTTTTTGGATTCGATTCAATTCTAGCTTTTTGAATTGTAATATTGACAGGTTTATTTTCTATTTTATTATTATTGAAAAATGATTGAATGATGAAACTTAAAGAAAGTGAGCATTTGTAGCAAAGAATGCGTGTTCGTAGAATAGAAAGATACTTACACCGAGAATGTCCAACAATCTAGTATAAAATAATTAAACTTCTAGGACACAATGAAAGAGACTGTCATGCATATAAGAAAAAGCTTGATTTTGAAAATGAAATAAATTGAAATGTTGGATATGAAAGATATGAAACAAGCCAAGGAAGTAGCTATCAATATACTAATATTTAAAGAAGACAGGACAATGACTAGCGGCACAATGACCAGAGAAGATAAAAAGTAATCAAATATATAGAAGATGAGAAGTAGCAGAAATGAAATTGAAGGATGAAATGACATTTACAAGATTTTCTAACTATAACGGGAACGAATAACCAAAAAGCGAGTTTCATCAAGAGAAACATTGATCGGGACAATCTATCAAGTAATCCTAGTATCGAGACGATGGTAAGTTGTAATCGTATGTATGGTGTGAATGTATATGGTTTAGGTATGACTGATAACAAATATAATATATGTGAATATAAAATGATCAGTAGCATTCAGTTCAAAATATAAATTATCCTAGACTATGGATAAACATTAATTCAAATTCCTCTCAACAAGGACTGGAAGCTCACAAGTCAAACTTTATGTCAAATAATTTCCTTTTCTTTTCATTTAATTAAATTAATATGTAAAAACTATTGCATAAAATTAAAATACATTACATTTTTAATGTTATTTAGATTAATTAAAGAAAATGAGTTCTATACAACTCTGAAGATAACTATTTTTACAATAAATATTGATAATTTTTTTTCATCATTTATTTATAAATGCAATTGATGATATTCTCACTATACGATTAAAATTAAATATGGAAATTATAAATTTAGAAATTTAATTAATTCTTATTTAATTTATTATTACTTGTTTTAATATGTTTTTTAATTTTAGGGAATTTTAAAAATTCAAGTATTTTATTAATTACTTTTATATGAAATTAAAAGTTACTAGTCAATTAATTGTTAAAGAACTTTAAAAATAAAATTGTTAAATGGAAGAAAATTTGGACTTATCGTTACCTAAATCACATTTGAAAGAAATTATCAGAAACTCCGTAAAGTTTTTCTATTAATTTATTAAATTTTATATAATCTAATAAAGACCAATGGGAAGTTTCTTATTAACAAAGAAGTCATTAATATCATTAATAATGCTGCTGTTGCTTTCATATTATATTTATCTCACAATTCGCAATTGACAGCGAAAAAAGATGGTAAGAAAACCATTATGCCACATCATGTGATGGAAGCATTTTCTTTAATAAATATGAATTATTATCAAGAACCACTTAGTGACTTCTTATCGACAGGTTTATTTTATATTTTATTATTAATTTATCTAATTTGATAGAATGTTTATATATTAATCTTTATATATATAATTATTTAGTACATTCTTTCTAATTTATATAAATTAATATATATTGTGTTTTCTGGTATGATCTTTGTCACATCATTTTATATTTTATTATGTTCCAAATAAATCTAAAGTATTCATCAGTTTTAATTATAGTTTTAATAAATCTTAATTTAGTTTGCAGTTTCTAATTTAAATAAAATATACTCGAAAGATAATGAAAATTGCTTCTATGAGGGAATATTATTAGTTTAAATATTGGTGGGTCACAGGTGGTCGAATAATTATTATTTAGTGCTGTTACCAGCGTAACCCAGAATACAACGTTATTTTACCGCTTGATACCCGTTGAGTAATCAACGTTGGTACTGTACCAAGGGGTTGAGTACTCGCAAAAAGTGAGCGCGTTAAAAGAACTATAATTGTCGAGCACTCTGTGGGTTCACGGACGCCATTAGAAGGCATGTGTCCGATTTACTTCGGTCCCTTATCGAGATTGCTTTCCCAAACACCCCTATGTCAACCGCCTTGTTCTCAACAATCATAAGGTTCAACCACATACACATCAGATGGTGAAAATTGTTTATTTAGACATCACAAGGTTACAATATCCGTTTCACCCAGGAGGAGTCGCACTCTCAATCACCTTTCAAGATCGTGGGGCGGCTTCGGACTCTCAGCTTTTCCTGTTCGGCCAGCCAGGCCCTTTTCAATTTTTCTCGGGTATTCCGCCCTAGCCGTTTGCGTTTCGGCTTGCTTGATTGGGCCGGTGCGTATATCTTGGCCAGCTCCACGGGTAATGGGCGAATCTGCTCTCGGAGAGTGTCCTGAATGAACCTTTCGTTCAGTTTGTTCTCGAGCGTGCGCACTTGTAATTTCAGTGCCCGTATTTCCAGTTGATCCTGCTCCGCCTGGGTCTGGAGTTGCAAGATGTGTGTTGTTCGTTTCTTCATCTCGGCCGGACTGAACCAAGTGCCCTCGAGTTCTCGGCACTTCACTTTGAATTTCTCGACTCGGCCTAGGAGGTCTTCTGCTTGTTGTTGGGCCTGCTCGCGGTCCTTGCGTAGATTTTCGAGTAATTTGAACACTGAATGAAGACAATAATCAAATTCTATGACTCACTTCCATGTACATAAAGGTGATTCGTTTAATTTCATCGTAAATTAATAGTCGGATGTTGGAAAAAAAGGTCGCCTAAATCACAAGAATACACCATAATCTATAAAGCCAATAATTTGACTAAGAAACAACCAAAACAAAGGAAGTATCACCAATTAAACAAGTCAAATGGTTCAATTCAAGTCATAAATGCAGGAAAATTGTTGATGGGTTATGCTGGGTTCTTACGGGGCCTCCTTCGCTTTCGTGGGGGCGCTTCTGCATCCTCCAGCTCTTCTAGCGGCCCTCCTTTCTTTTCGGCCCTGAGCTGGAGCTCGATTTTCTTCAGCCGCATTTGGGCAGCTTCCACTTCGATAGCCGCTCGATCGCGGGCCTCTCGTAACAAATCGTTAGTGGGCTCCGTCTTCACCCACGCCGGGGCGTCGGGATCTGGGCCACTCCGGATAACCGGGCCGTAATTGTCCAAGTCCAGCCCCCGATTCCAATCATGAATCCGGTACCAGATGTACCGGGTCCGGAGTCGCGGTATCATCTGTCTGTCGGCTTCCTCATCGCTATAATCGCCAGAGTGTGACATTTCTACAATACAAATCGAAATCAGGACACCTTACACAGACTGATATGAGTCTTTAAGCACAAGAATTTCACTGACTACTTCCCAAACCTACTAACTCATTCTGCCATCACTCCCCCTAAGCGTTCTAAATACTCAACGAGAACATAGGTAGATGGACGGAAATAGTGGTTAGTTGCCAGAATTTTTAATTATAAAATGAAATTTGTATAATTTGAAAAATATTTTAATTAAAAAATCTACAAAATAATGATCAGGTCGCACGGAAGAAGGGCCTCGGACAACGGAGTTCATAATTAAAAACCTTGCATTCAAAGTTAATCGTTTTCGATAGTTGTAACTTAGTTAAAAATTTTAATGAAGTTGTATGACTACAGAAACGACTGCAATTACAACCTGGATTTCCGAAATTAATTTTTAATTAAAAAGAAATTCAATAGTCCTGAGTAAATTTTTAGTAAATCTTACACTTTAACTAAATATATCCTAAAATTGATTAGCAATTAACTTTGTTTAATTTAATCATTTAAATTTTCAGAATCTTGTTTACCACTAGATGGTAATTCAAAATTTTGATACATTAATTTTTCTACGAATTTATGAAATCAGACCATTTTGGTAATTTACCATTAAATTCGGGTACACTGGGGCGATAAGTATTAGTGAGAGCTTAGTTTCTCGTTTTACTTACTTGTGCTCGTCGTGAGTGGTGTAATCTTCTTTAGCTAGCTTGGAAGTAATTTATTTATTAACAATAAATTTTCAATTTCAGGTACGTTTGGTGGGAATGGCCGATTGTAACTTTTGAGGGATTGTCACACGACTCCTTGCTGGTACTTTTGCTTTATAGTTTATATCAAATACACATTTACATTTTGTTAATAATAAAGTTTAGTATTTTCTTTTGGTAATGCTTTTATATTTTATATAAAGTAAATATTCGTAATTTATTAATAATTTATAAAGTTATTCTTTAAGTATTCCGGCAATCTGTACTATTTGTCTCGATGCTTTACTGATGGTTCAAATAAACTTGATTAATCATTCCAAGTTATTAAGGTAAGTTTTATCTAACTCTTAATTTCTGGGGCAGCTCAGTTGACTAAAATTTTCCCGTCAACTGATAACCTTGGGTTAAATTAAATTATTATATACATGTAGACGCCTATACTTACACCTATACCCATATATATACAGCCGCACATATTCTTAACTAAATTTAATAATCCTAACATCGTCTTCGGGGGCTGTTACTAAAAATAGAGTTTGGTAATTGCGAAGGTTTTTATTGGAGCAAAAGGGTATTTAATCATGAAGGGGAATCATAAATCGATAATTTTATTATAGTTTAATTTTTATAAAATAACGATAACCATTTAATAATATATTAGTAATCATGATAATAGCAATCATAATGAGGGCTAATGGTAATAAGACTGCTACTGATAATAATATTAAAAATGCTAATAATAATAATGGTAGAGCTATATTCCTATCAGATTACTATCTATGAGGGGGTCATTCATAAAAATTTACAATTTGTATCCTACATATACTGCAAACATTAAGGTAAATTCATAAACTATAACTCAGAAATAACTTAAACACCTATGCGATTCCTAAGTATAATACAAATTTAGAGGTAGTGTACACTTATACATTATATTTGAAGTTTAATATGAAATTATATTTTATATTTTAGGCATATGATGCATTTTTAAATCATATAATATAAAATTATATTTTGTGATTTAGGCATATTAGACATCTATAAATTATATATTTAAGTATAATATAAAATTATATTTTATAAATTAGGCATATTATACATTTATAAATTATATCTTTAAGTACAATATAAAATTATATTTTATAATTTAGGCATATTAGACATTTATAAATTATATATTTAAGTATAATATAAAATTATATTTTATAATTTAGGCATATTAGACATTTATAAATCATATATTTAAGTATAATATAAAATTATATTTTATAATTTAGGACTGTACCAAGGGGTTTAGTACTCGCAAAAAGTGAGCGCATTAATAGCACTATAATTGTCGAGTACTCTATGGGTTCACGGACTGCCGTTAGAAGGCATGTGTCCGATTTACTTCGGTTCCTTATTGAAATTGCTTTCCCAAACACCCTATGCCAACCACAATGATCTCGGCAATCACAAGATTCAACCTCATACACATCAGATGGTTATATAATACTATTATGTAATTATTTGCGTCATGGCGCATAATTTAATTACAACTGTATTTAAGCTGAATTATTATAATTCGCTTATATTATTTCAATTTCGTTAGCCTCAGAGAATGGTTTCGCTGGCGAACGGGTTTATTGTTTGAAATGCGTTCCAATACTCCTTCGGCGAATATAAATCTCTTTTTCAGCTTTCAGTTATATGCTTTTCCAGTCAAGTTCCTATATGAAAGTTGGTCATATATACAACCTGCCTCCTACGAAAATTTTTATTAATGACCGCTACGATGATTCTAATTCTTGTCGGCATTTACGGTATTTTACTTTATGGAAATTTGGTAATCTATTTATTAATTTATGAGCAATACAAACACATGTTTTATATCGTTACTGTTAATTTTATAAGAAACTTAGGGTATCATTTACCATTATATATTCGATGTAGATTTATAATTTATGTTTGGACGACACTATTTTTGTCATCCATATTCCTGGGATCAATCATACTTTATATTTTATAGAAAATCAGAGTCTCAAGTTTGAAATCTTAATATAAACTTATAATTCATAGTTCCATACTATAATCCACGATTCAGGAGTAATAAAAGCTTTTAACTGCATTTTATAATGTACCTGCAGCTTTTTCAGATTTATAATTTACATTCCCATACATTTATAATTTATATATCGCTATTTTGGATTTAGAATTTATATTTTATTATCAGCATAAATTTATTATCTATATATAACCTTTCAAATTTGTAACAGATTTATTTGTGTCTGGAGGTTCCGTAATATCTTCTTGGTTATCCTCGCGATTTTCCACAAATAATTGCTTGGTTGGATATTTTCTGTCCATATATTTTTTCTGCGCAGTGCTAGGAATGTTATATTGCAGTAATTCTGCTTAGCACTGGGAAACGGCTGTTATAACATAATCATAAATATTCATTTTGTAAGTAACATGTTGAAAAATTTTTAAATTTCTGACCAAAGTATACACTTGAGTTCTATACTTTTCTCAGTTGTAGGTCAAATTATCTATAAAGCATAGTCTTGGCTAATATAAATACAATATATACTAGAGATTTCTTAGATATAAGTTATACGCATACAGTAAATAGTTTAATTCATTACGCTGACACACACATACTTCATATTGTTTAATTTCTTACTATATTGGTTAAATTATTAAACAGATTATAAATTTTCAAAACATAATTTTAGTATTATGATTATTATTATTATTGTGATTATTAGTTATAATCTAAATATAAAATACTTTATTATTCTTAGTATTATATTTTAACACAAAAAATAATTTGTTCGTTAATATTTTATTTTTATTCATAAATCGTTATATTCGCAATCGAAAAAATAATCTATAAAAATAATTATTATAAAAAATTACTTTCTAATTCATCCAATATGTCACCGAATAAATAAGAGTGTCGAATAAAAATAAATAAATAAATAAAAATTAATTATAAATAAAATGTTATATTATTTAAACAACTAAACAACTGAAAATCTGCATAAATAGCAAATGGTGGTATCTTTGACAAGTTATATAGGGTATATATAGTAAATATAGTACCCAATTGATTTATCTCTTTCAAAAGCAACTGGTTTCCCGAATCCATTCAAATAATTTTCAAACCACTTGAAAAAATTTTTAACATTACAATTTAGACTTTAATATTAATCATTGCTGTATAATGATGGTTTTCGGCATCTTCAATTAATAATAAGTAAACCTGTTTCCCGCCTGTAACTTTCATCCGATGAATAATATCCAAATGTGGATGTTTCATTACATTTTCAAAGTTTGATTATCATTATACAGGTAGTCCTCGAATTACGACCGAGAATGGAACCCGAGCAACGGTCGTATGTTGAGTTGGTCGTAAGTCGAGTTCATATAAAAAAAATAAATAAAAAAAGAACAAAAATACAAACGGATTATTAGAAGCAAAATACAAATTCATAGTTCAGTATTTATTTAAAATTATAATAAAAAGCCATGAATACATTTATATTAAATAAATTAAATTAAAATTACATGGTTACTTGTCCTCGTCATCCGAACTTATTACATTAATATAATCCATTGAGTTATCTTGAACAACTGCACCTTCAGTGGCAGTTTTAAAAAAAACCTGTCTAATGTTGTTTGCACACTTTGAACCTTCATTTCGCTATAAATTGCATAATAACATGCCATATTTTCCTCAATAAGCTTATTTACTTTTGCAAATCTTTCCTCATTAGCATCCATTTCTTCCAATTTTTGCATTCCTTGATGAATTTGGTGAAAAGCTGCAGCCATTTCTTTTGCCGAAAAATTTTTTTGTGGCATTTCTTCCTCGTCTGATTTGCTTTCATCCTCAACACATTGTGCTTCAAGATTCAATAAATCTTCATTCGTTAGATTATCTACATGGTATTCAATAAGTTGGTTAATATCTGCATTGTCAACATCAAGATTAAGTTGCTGACCAAGCTCTACGATCTGAGTGGTAATTTGTTCAATGCCAATTTCGCTTTCAATTGTCGAACTAACATTCTCTTGAAGTCGCTTTGTTAGATTATTCCATATTCCACTCATACAAGAAGGTCTGACCTCTTGCCATCCACCTGCTAAGTTTTTAATTGCTTGAAGCATATTATATTTCGGGTCACCTCATAAAATCGACTTCTAGTACATCGATTTTTAAAACATCGAGTGTGAAAAGATCTACTTTTAGCCTTAAAACATCTATTGTCGAAAACATCAACTGTCAATAACATCTAGTAATAAAAGGCAAGAACATCAATCGCCTAAAACATCGAGTTTAAAAAACCTTTTTTAATTAAATGCCATGATTCTTGGTTCTTACTAATTCTGTGTTTATTTGCATTGCAAACAATTTAACATTTAATATTTGAATTTAATTTACCTTTTTCTATAGCAATCATGATTTTAGAACAATTTAATGTATATTTGTTTTCTTTTGTTCATTTAGAGTTATCCAAAAAATAAAAAAATAATAATAATGTTTTTTTTCTCTGTTCGTTAATCGCTCAGCCATCTTTATATTAGGCATGTAAGTAGCATGTTCATTTTGATTGCAAAAACTTGAAATGAAACAATTTACCATATTTTAACTCCTGTGATTTTTAAAACAGAACTTGCTATATTCATTCCCACCCCTCAGATTTTTTTTAATATCTGGTTTTCTATTTATTAACTTGCATGCAATATCTTGCAAAAACTACATTTTGTTGGCTAATAGTTACATGCCTAATTTAGATAATTAAAACAGACACAAAAAATTTTCTTCATATTTAATTTAATTTTAATTTGTAGATGTTTTAAAACTCGATGTTTTAGAAGTTTTAAAAGTAGATTTTATTGACAATCGATGTATTTGTTGTTGATGTTTTGGACTCGATGTTTTAGACAGTAGATGTTTTCGCCAATAGATGAATTAGAAGTTGATTATTTTGTTGTTGATTATCTAGAAGTCGATGTTTTGGAGGGCGCGCCATTATATTTCGACCAAATTTCTTTTAGAGTGATCTCATTTTCAAGTGCTTTAATTGCTTGACTAAATGTGATTTTCAAATAGTGAGCCTTAAATGTGGCAATAGCTCCCTGATCCATTGGCTGTAAAATACTGGTGGTATTTGGGGGTAAATACATAATTTTTATGTTCGGCGAGAGATCGCCAAGATATGGTGAGTGTCCAGGTGCATTATCCAGTAATAAGAGGATTTTAAAAGAAATGCCCTGTCGATTACAATATTCTTTTACTTCAGGCGCAAATACCTTCATAAACCAGTCCTCAAAAAGTAATTGCGTCATCCAAGCATTTTTATTTGTGCGGTAATGTACTGGTAACATATTGATATCCACTCCTTTAAATGCTCTTGGTTTTCTTGATCGATGTATTACAAGAGGTTTCAATTTATACCCAGCAATATTTCCGCCCAATAAAATTGTGATGCGATCTTTATGTGCCTTAAAACCTGGCATACGTTTTGCTTCCTTATGAATGTACGTACGATCAGGCATTTTCTTCCAATAAAGCGCGGTTTCATCAACATTAAAAATTTGTTCGTTGGTATAATTTTCTTCTTTAAGGAAATCATCGAATTTAGCTACAAAATCCTCAGCAGCTTTATTATCAGCCTCTCCAGAGATTTTTACATTTTGTAAATTCGCTCGTTTCCTAAATTTTTGAAACCATCCGTTACTTGCAATGAATGTCTGATCATGGCCTTCCCCTCCCTTTAATTTCAACATTTCAAAAAGACTTAGAGCTTTAGTTTTGATAATTGCGAGGCTAAGAGGAATTTGTTTTATGATCAAATCCTCTATCCAAATCACCAACAACTTTTCCATTTCATGCATGGCCCCTTGCCTTTTTTTGGTTTTAACTGTAGATTGCATACATGCTGATTCTCGAACTGCTTTTAAAATTCGATCTTTATCTTTTAAAATTGTTGAGATTGTTGAATGGGATAGTTTAAAGGTATGCACTATGTCTTTCACCTTTTTACCACTATCATGCTCTTTAATTAACTTATGTTTCATTTCTAAATCTATAGCACTTCTCTTATTTTTTCTACGTCTATTATTCACAGACATTTTTGGGATAAAAAAATTATTCACTTTTAAAAAATTAAAATGGCTAATTGGGCCTTTTTTAACCTTTAAATTTTTGATATGACAGATAAATTTATGCTGTCGTTTTGTTTTTAAATTAGTTGTAGCTAAACAATTTAAAAGTGCTGAATATTTTTTAAGGCTTGCTAATTTAATTTTTTACTAATTCTAAATTTGTTTTTGTTGTAGTAGGTAAAAATAGTAGGTAACTTATAAAATTAATAGTGTTTAATTAAGGAAAATTAATTGGTTTAATTTTTTAGTTCGGTTCGAAACAAAAATCAGGCCCATTGGGAAAAATAATTTTATGAAATAATTTTGGTCGTAAGTCCGAACCGTCGTAAGTAATTACTGTAATTGATTACTATTAATATATTTATTGCCAAACCAGGATTTTGACGTTCAAATTTTGGGATTTTTTTAGGGTTACTTGAATTTATAATATTTTATTATGAATAGAATGCTATAAATAAAGCATGAAGGATATGTTGGAAACTATTATTACTTAGAAATTTACTTCCAATATTATATATTTTATCATAGAAATAATAATTATTAGCGTTATTGTCATTATTTTCAGAGGTTATAAGCTGCATCCTGATTGCAAACTATGTGATGGTATTACCTAAATAAGTGATACCATAATACTATATTAAAACTTATTAGAGTAGTTGTATGTTGACTGCAAACCCACATACAGATCGTTATCATACGCTCATTGCAAACTATTTTATATCATCTATTTATATATTTTAAAATTATGAATAATAATTTTCAATAAACTGGAAAATTTAATTAAGTCGTAAATTTATTGAAATTTACCTTTTATTGAAAACGTATTTTGTCCTTGATAAATATTCAAATTTATTCATTATTATATAAATTTATACAATTATTATCATAAACATTAGTATCATAAATTATCATATATCATATATGATTATCATGCATTGTTATCATAAACTATTTTTATTATATTAGGTAACCATTTCTTTTGTTTCTTTTTGGAATATTTTTCATACTCCTTATTTTTTGTTGTTCATATTCAGGCTCAAATAAAATATAATTAATTAATAAAATAAGTGTATTTTAAAAGTACTTCCTTTATTTAAAATTCAATTTATATATCTAAATTATATTTAACAAAATCTAATGTTTTTTTAAATGCACTTTACAACAGGAAATTCTTACCATAAAATTAAAAATCTATGGGGTTACTTTTCACGACAATTATTAACTCTTAACAAAAATATATAAATATCAATAAAAAAGAAATAAATATTTAGATTTCTTTGTTTTAAAAAAATTATTCTGTTTTAGTCAAGCTATTATCACACATTTACATTTCTATTTTACCACTGCATAATTATTAGTAGAAAAATAAAATTATTTATCACTTGAATAAACAGAAAAAATACAATCGACTTTCAGTTTTTTCGAAAAAATTCGGTTTTCGGAAATATGGACTAAAATTCGGTTAACCGGGTTCGGTTTTAACTGGTTTGCAAGTTCTAATTAGGTCGGTAAAGAAGAAATGTCGGTTTTTACTGGTTGACCTAAAAAAAATAAAGTTTAATAATTAAACTAAAAACAATTAAACTACACAATTTTGCATTCTAGAAACAAGTTTGTTAATTCAAGCAACATAAAAATCAGGAGTTCTGGAGTCGACGAATTCATTAAAGGCCATTTCAGCATCATTGATTTTTGAAATTTTCTTGAGTAAGAAGTTGCTGAGATATTTGAAGAAATATTAATCTGTTGTCGCCCTTTTTGACGAATAAGGTCGTGTCGTAGCTCTTTCAATCTTTACAGAATCTTTTTTGAGACGTGCTGACGACCATTGCCATTGGGGCCTTTCTGAATACTAAAGTTGTCCACATATGACTGTCGTAAACGTCTTGCCCGATTTCAGGAAACTGGGATGAATCAGACCGACTTGTGACCACCAAACAGTCAACATTAATTTTGATGCAATTTCTGTTTTGGAAAAATGCTTTCGTGCTTCATTTCGATCCAACCACTGAGCCGATTGTCGTCGTTTATCGTACAGGATCTATTTCTCATCACACATTATAATGCGATTCTGTTTTAAATTACCAGTGCCGATGACACTTCATAGCTGCAATTCGAGCGGAACCTGTTCATCTTTCGTTTTACGAGCTGTATCTGATGCTTTCATACTTCGTTTATATTCATAAAGGTAAATTTCTCGGATATCGTTACTTCTCATCATTGATTAATTACCTTAAATAATATAAACGTAATTTTTTGGCTCCTATTTATTCGCTATGTATTTTTTACTAAACGCTATGTATTTTATTAGTGCCTTTATGTATTTTTTTCTAAGTAAATATTTATAAAATGCTAAGTATTATATTAATTATATAAGTAAAAAAATAGAATTCATTAGGTATTTAATTATTTTATTATAGGTAATATTTTTAATTTTTATAAGTAAAAAAATACAAAAAGTGACACAATAAAAAAATCCATAAAAATACAAAGACTATTTCTCAGAGACTATTATAAAAATATTTGAAATTATTGTTTTAATAAGGCTTTTTTTAGCTTTAGTTGGTCTTCCTCTTGGTAGTTTACTTCCAATAGAAGTATTCTTAGCTACTGCCGGTACTTTGCAATATACAAGTCTGATTGAAATGCCGACAACATGCTTGCAAATAAATTTTTAAAAAAATGCTGGACAATTGCACTGACCGTTGGCCCAATTGGCTTTATCGTTTGGTAAATTAATGCGCCAGACAGTAAAAGCTCGCTTCGTAAATTGATCGAATGTTGTCCAGCGCATTTTTTCAACTTTTACAATGTCTTCTTGAGTTATAGTTGCGTCACTAGCTGAAACATAGTAGTTTGTCGACTGTTCTTGGGGCACCGAAAGAATTGCTTTGCTTTCTTTAGCCCATTGATAAGACTGTCCATAATGCTGTGTCGATTGATTGTTTTGTAATAAACTCCTTCAGACTTCGAGGATATGTTAGTGACCACTTGTTAACAATATCTAAAGCTTGTTTGCTAAATCTAGATAATGGCGTGCGCTCTCTAATAGTTTCTTCGTCTTTAAGAACTCGATTATTTGACTCTAGATTATAGTTAGTACTTGGTGTGAAGGGCGTGTATCCTTCATACCAAGTATTGTGTGTCGTAAGGCACATCATATTCATAGTCTAAAAACTCAGTTGCTATTTTTTGTCTCCATTTTTAACAAATAGAGAACTTGCTTTTTCAAAAATGACTTGGCTTTGTGACAATTGAAGTTGATCTACATCTTCAATTAATTCGTTTTTATCTTCTTTAGCTACTAAAGACTCGTTTTTGACACAATTTCTACGCATATGTGCCCAACACATCACAATTTCATTTTTATTAAAAACTTGCGAATAAGCTTTACATATAGCGTTAGAAGCATCAGAAATCAATACACGAGGATTGAATAATGATGCATTTATTTTTTTCAAGCCAATATTGATACTTGAAAAAATAAAATTAAAATCAGCAGTTTTTTCATTGGTACATATATAGCTAGGCCAAACGAATGAAAATTCCTATCTAAATCGGTTGTACCAATGATTAAAATTGGATAGCCCTGCCAAACCAGTTTATAAGTTGCATCAGCATTTAATATTGTTGATGCTGAAGGTAGCTTAAGTAATCTTATTGTACTTATAAAAAATCTAAATTTAGAGCCGTGGTTTTCTTCATCTTCATCGCTTTCTTCATTACTCTCTTCACACTCATATTCATCGGCATAATTTATTTTATAATAGACTACAAAGGCTTCATCTTCTAACTCTGGTATAGAAGATGATGATTGAAGCCAATTTTCAAGCTCACCTAAACTTATTACTGGTGGCCCATAAACTTCATTTCTAATCTTGTTTAATTGATTTCTTAATTGTATAGTAGTAGGAACAGGCTTTATACCTCGTTCATGAAAGATTTCTAACATTCTCTTAGGTTTTTAATTTAAGCTTAAACAACTCTTTAATTAGTTTTTTAGCTTCGTTAGATATTGCAGATTTAGACATGTTTTCTTCATGCTTATGAAGAATAACTTCGTCTGATCTTGAGTCGTAAAGTAAATGTAATGCAGAATCACATTGCTTGCCTTTAAATTTAACTTGATTGCATCGATAGTAAACTTTTTTACCATCTTCAGTTTTGTTGGAATAAGTGTAACTCCATATCTTTTCTTTAATTGCATTTTTTGCTTCTTCAGCACTTTTAAATACTTTTTCACGAGTCCAAACTTTGCACACTTTTTTGGCTCGTGGTTTCTTTAAACTTCTAACCTCAACATCAAACTCAAGATCAGTCTGATAATCTTCAACTTCAAGTTAATCATGTTTGTACGTTTTCGTTTCTGATACATTACCTTCCTAATTGCCAAGTGTATGTCGTGATTGTAGCATTACTGTTGATGTGCTGGTGATAGTTTCCCGATTTAAATTATTAGCCATTATAAGTTCAGTATTTGTTTTAATTTTGTTTATAATAAATAAATAAATTGACTCACATCTTTGGCTATAATATTCGGAATCTTTGATAGAAATAATCTCTTTTCCACTTGATATGTATTATTTTGTGGTTTAATCTTTGAATTTCTATCAAATATTTTGAATTCTTTCTAAATAACTTAGTTATTAGTAATTTAGTAATAGTGAAATGTTTAAAAAATATATTTATTTTGATTTTCTATTAATTTAGAATATAGACTTTTCATATTTTCTAATTTTTCTTTCAATTTAGAATTCGTTAAAACAATTCATTCTTGATTTTCGATATACTTTTCGATATCTTGACCTTGATTTTCTTTTCCCATTCGACTTATATGGACATTTTTCTATATTTAATTTTATATAAATAACTTCATTTTTTTATATCTACTAAGGGTGTTGGATTTTCTTGATCTTTCCTCGAATGTATTTGTTACTTTTACATAGGATAGATAATATATCAAGTGACTCGACCTCCGTATTTGATAGTTTTTTAAACCCAAAACATGAAAAAATCGGCCTAGAAACGGTTAAGTATTGTTCGATTTGAATGAAAATCAACACAATTACTTATCATTTCAGTTGAATTTATGAACTGAAGCTCTTGGTTAGATGAAAATGTTATTTCTGTTTGTAAATTTATAGATTGTTACTCGTCAGCAGAGTTGAGTATTTCCCGAGAAAATCACATTCTCGAGATTCGGGATTTCCCGAAACAAATTCTATAGAATTTTCGAGAAGTGGAGAAAATTTAAAAAACCTGTAAAAAATTCTAAAATCAATGTAAAATAAAGAAATTCGAAAAAAAATGTTTTTTATTTAAGTAAGAAGTAGTAAACTAAATTAATTAAAGTCGTAAAAAGTCGTAAACAAAATAGAAGTAGTAAAACTAAAATAGTTCAAAACATTATTATTAAAATTGAATAGAGTATTAAAACAAAAATAATTCAAAACATATAAAAACAAAAATAATTTAAAAATATTATTTACTAAAATAAAATTTCAGAAAACAGACTGTCAATGGCTGCGTCTGACAATCGCGTACGCTTTTGCCAAACAAAATTCCCCGACATAGAAAAATTGCGCTCATTTTGAGTCGAAGTTGGCTTAACTGTATTAAAAGCCCAGATCAGTCTTTGAACGTTTTGTGTTTCGTGTCCACTTTTTTTCATATATATTTAGTTCGTTTTTAAACGACGGAAAAAGTTTGTTTGACGCATTTTGTGCAATGTTTTCTTTTGGTTTTGAGCATTGCTGGACATAGTTTTCAAGTTGTTTCGCCATATCTTCTTCTTCAACGCTAATTGTTCACAATCACGGCAGAATCAGAAACTGCTTGCTCTTCTTGAATGCTTGTAGAAAAAAGACGCTTGTAGAAAGGTACGCTTGGCTTCTTAATTAATTCTATTTTGGAACACAGTCTGAAAGAATGCAGATCTATCACGATCGCGATAGCTGTTTAACGGGATCTTGCAAATATTTAAAGACAGATAGCAAAAGGCTAGATCTACGATCTACTAGTTTTCTTTTAGGCTGGATAGAAACTCATGGCATTATTCGGTGTGCTGATTCTCCAATTTTGTTAACAAAAATTTTAGAATAAAATCCGCTGCAAGTTCACATTTTGGCGGCTGAGAGCTTCGACAACAACACAAATAGGTTTTAGAGCATTTATGATATTCTCAGAATGCTTTTCTTTGGCATCAGTAGTTGCCATAACCGTTAAATTGAGCGTGTCAATTGCCTTACTAACGTGCTTGCTGATGCGAATGTACCTCGTCAGCATCCATTCAAGGCTGTTCCAACGTGTCTTACAATTAGGCTTGCCAGGTGTACGTTATTTGGCTTACAAAATAAGAATGTACGTTATTTACGGAATTAGTGAAAACGTACCTAAAGGTACGTTTAATTAATGATTATTTTTTGATTTGTTTTGTTATAATATAATTTTTGCCCAGTTCAACTTTAATGAAGCAACGTTTTTGTATTCTTAAAGTATTATTTCTAGAATATTTGTAAAAAATAAAGTATTTAAATATAAATCTACTTTTAATTTTATTTAAGATTTATATATGATGGAAAAAGAAATTGATACTGCCAGCAGCGAATACAACACGGAAGATGAAAATCAAAATATTAGTGGAAAATCAAAAATAAAAAGACAACGTCGTATAAATCATTTTAATGATGAGTGGCCAAAATCTTATCAATGGCTGGTCAGAGAGCAGGAAAACCCAATGCTGCCAAATGTATTCGCTGTCGCACAGAATTTAGCATTGCCGCATCTGGAATTCGAGATGTGAAACAACACATGAAAACAATAAAACATATAACCAACTTAAAAGCAGCATAAAGTTCCAATAGCCTAACTTCATTTTTTTCAGCCTCATCAACAATAACTTCATTGGGTAAAAAAAATTAGCGATGCAGAGGCTACCTTTGTATGTCACAGTATTCAGCATTCGCATAGCTTCAATTCATCAAATTGTACCAGTGCTTTATTGCATACTTTGTTTCCTGATTCAAAAATAGCATCCAATTTTACTTGTGGCTGTATTAAATGTTCAAAAATAGTAACAAATGTATTAGCAAAAGAATCCCAAAATTCTATTATTGCTAATATAAAAAGTAAAAATCTTCCTTATAGTATTTCTACAGACGCATCTAACAAGGGAAATATAAAAATGTTTCCTCTAGTACTACGATATTTTTTGAAAGATGTTGGTGTTCAAACAAAACTTTTAAATTTTTTTGAGAGCTCATGTGAAACATCACAGCATATTGCTAGTTCATTAATTAGTTATCTAAATAAAGCAGATTTAGATCCAAAAAGCAATATAAGCTACTGCGGTGATAATGCTAACGTCAATTTTGGTCGCCATCAAAGTGTTTTTACTGAGCTCAGAAAAATAAATCCAGGCATTATAGAAGTAGGATATTTGTGCCATATGCTGTCAAATGCTGTTAAAAATGCTTCAAATTTACTGAAATTTGACTTAGAATGTATTATAGTTAAAATATATAATGAGTTCAGCTCTCATACGAAAAGGAAGCAAACGCTAATGGAATTTTATAATTTTTACGATATGAAATACACAGAAATGTTACGCCATGTTTCGACAATGTAGTTGTGTCGGCTATCGATCGCCTTTACAAAAATTTTGAGCCAATAAAATCATATTTCAATTCCAAATCTTCACCACCGGCTTTAGTCATAGATTTCTTAAACAACGAGTTGTCAGAAGCGTATTTAGGTTTGCTATCCAATATTGGGTCAATTATTAAAAATGTAATATTAAACCTAGAAGGTGAAGGTCCTGTACTAATAGAAGTGTATGACTTGCTTGAGAATTTAAGGAATTCGTTAAAAACAAAGCTACAGCAAAAATTTTATGGTATTTTAGCACAACAGGCATTAGAAAAATGCAATAATGATATTGAAAAAACATTATTTCTCAAAAGAGCTTCTGCATTTTTAGAACAATTGATTCAATATATTGAAAAAAGATTTGATTTAATAAGTACAAAGCTCTAAATGTTTTTAAATTGGTAGTTCTTGTTTTTGAAGATTTATTAAATGTACTGAAGGTATGTCCTATAAAAAATTTGACGTAGATGGTTTATTTGAAGAGTACATAATATTTAAAGAAATTATACCAGATATACAGAAATTAACATATGAAGAAAAATGGTTAAAAATATTTAAAACATTTAATTCTCCAAAGATGCTTAAAATTGTAGAATTTATTTTTGCGGTACCTCATTCCAACGCATGTTTAGTTTAATGTTTTATACTTGGAGATCAGATAGGAAGTCGTCTCCTTATAAAAAATATAGAAGCTGAAATCCTCGTGATGCATAATTTTAATATGAATTGCGGAGAGTTTTACAAATATGTGATTTAGAAAGATGAATTATTAAAAAAACTTAAAGGAAATGAAAAATATACCTAATCAAATTTTAATTAAATGAAGTCCTTGTGATTTATTTTTTAAATTGTTATACTATTAATATAATTAAGTTTTTTTTAAGGGCAGAATTAAAGTCCTTGTTATTTGTTTTTTAAATTTTTATACTATTCATATAATTAATTTTAATATTTTATTGAAGTGATATAATTAATTTTTTGTTAAGGCAGAATTAAAGACCTTGTGATTTATTTTTTAAAATGATTTAATAATTTTATATATAACATATTTACTGATAATTATAATGCTGATCTATTTTTGTTTGTACGTTTTTTTCGAAATTTTTATCTGGCAAGCCTACTTACAATCCAATAGCAAGGAAAGCTATTTCTTCTCAACTTCTTTAACATAACTCTGCAATAGAGCATTTCGTACCAGCGAGTTCTTAAATTTCAAAACAATCTTGCAGACTTTGCATACGATTTCAAAATCCGACTTTAAAGTGACCGTTTTATCAGAAACGAATATGACATCATCGTCTATGTATTAAGAATCGTTTTCCCCAGAAGGAGGCAGAATTGTCTTCATCTTCATCGCTTCTACTGCCTTCCTCATCCGAATCCTCACCGCAATCTACATCGTTTTCATTATTATTTTCTCCATCACTTTCGTATATCCTGTTTGTACGTTTTCGTTTCTGATACATTACCTTCCTAATTGCCAAGTGTATGTCGTGATTGTAGCATTACATTGGCACCATCACCTGTAATAGAGACGATGTCCGAATGGAGATTCAAATTGAAGTCTGAAAGCTTTGCATCTAAGAGCTCATACTTTTTCTGAGTGACATGATCCCTGAATTCGCACAAGCCTAAGGTTGTCAGATTCTCCGTCATAATAGATATGAACGTTCATGTAACGTCGGTTTCGAACGCTTGTCCACTCGTCTATGGTCAAGCTATACTTACGTTGTTCCGATTTTAAATTTGCAATTTTATTCCTCAAATCACATTTGATGGTCGCTCAGTAGTTCATGACCAAACGAAGAACAGCTTTGTGATGCTATTGCGTATGAACTCACTTTCTGTTTTTGCGTTGATTGAATTTCCATCTTTTGTCGCCAATTTTGCTATGATTTGTTCAAGCGATACAGAAGACGTAATTGTAGAACTATTGAAAAAGCTGTGAAGTGTTCGCGGTCGCTTGGCTAATGGTCCATTTGTTGAGGTCTCGATATTTGAAACACTCAACTTATCTGTTTCTTATATAAATGCAAAATATAAAAAACAAGTCTTGATATAAATGTTTATTAACAATAAAAATTACTTAAAATTAACAATTTCCAATTATACTCTTGCTACCAAATAAAATTCGTATTATCAATCAAATCCTTTCGAACTATTTCAAAATGCTTGTAGATATATGTTTTGTTTATATGTTATTTGATGCGTGATATTTAGAAATTACTGCGTTATCAAATAAATTTGTGAGACTTCTTTTTGTGCTGTCTCTGGTTTTAATTAGTCTTCAGGATTACCCTTTAGAATTGCTAAACGCTAATTTTTGGCGATTTAACTAAATTTTGTTTAGGATATTTATACCATTCCTAAAATTAATAAATAAAATATTTTAATTTCCGGATTTACGCACGGAATATTATTATATTAATTTACATATGTTTCATATATGTCAAAAATATTATTAATTTTTTCCAACTCATCAATAGTATTTTTATATTAATTTTTTCCGACTTATCATGTCAATAATATTTAATTTTTTCTAAGCTATTAAGACAGCTGTTTTTTAAATGACTAATGATTTTATTTCCGAATGATTTTTAATTATAATTATATTAGTATTCATTTGATAATGTTATTTATTTCTATTTAATTATTTTTCTGTAATTATTAATTTACCCTTTTTGTAATAATATTAAATATGTACAAGGAAAGATATATCCCAAACCGTATATTAAATAAATAAAACTATTTAATATATACAAGATTCTACATAATATCAAATAGTAAAAACGTACACCGATAGTCAAAATTTCTAAATAGTTAATAATAACACAAGGGATAATCACAAATGATTTTCAGTTGGGTTCACGAATGAATGTCAATTCGATATATACATTTGGTTGCTTCTGCATTGTATTGGATTGGATTGATATTGTTGGACTTTCATGATGATCTATTGTCTTTCTTCGGCGCATATGTTGACTCTGTACATTCTGTACATTTTTTCAGACTCATGTTCCTTTCGCTTCATTCTATGGATCCTATCCAGGTGAATATAACTGGTTGACTTTTAAAATACTACTTTTATGAAATACGTATAGCATTAATTTTTTAATCGAAATAACTAAAATGAATATAGCAAATTTTATTTCAAAAAAATTATTTCAATGTAAATTTGTACATGTATAATAATTTTATTGATTTAATTTCTTTACAAATTAAAAAAAATTAAATAGACTAAAATTGTATTTAAAAGCGTCCTGTACAAGAAGCTCCTCGAAGGACAAAGACATATACCCCTCCCCACCCCAGTAAAAATTTATTTCTGTACTTTTTTCAAAAAGATTTTTAACGAAGTCAATGACTCACTAAAGTAATTTAAACAAAGATCATGACTCGGGCGATGACTCATTCAAGACCAATTTTCAATGCCATTTAAACAAAGGCCACATGGCCCATTCAAGGTGAGTCTTGCTCAAACTGCGTTTGAAAAAGTTAATATGTCCTCGATTTTTACACCGGCTATTTCTGATAGTTTTCTGAAAGTTGATTAAACAGTAAATAATTCGTTAATTATATTAACCTTTGTCTATAATCATTATTAAATATAAACCGGAATACATAAAAAAATTTATTAACTTAAATCAACAATCCTAGAATATTGGTATCTTCTAAGGGTTTTCACCAATTCCCACTCAACATATCGCCGCTAACGGTCGGCACAGCAAGTGCATCCGATGATGCATGGATATTCTGTTTCCATTTCTTTCTGTCTATCTATCTTGATATCACATTGGTATTGATTGAATATATCGAACATCCAGATTTGGGTTGCATTGTATACCAGATCTGGTATAATCTCTGGTTCCCTGTCCTTCAAAATTTCATTCAATCGAGGATAGAAATACAGGAGTCGATTTAACATCACTTTGGAACATTCATTTGTAAAAAATATATAAAAAATGTACCGTAATTAAAAAATTTACCGTAATTATCGATCTCAGACATTAATTTCTCTGCGCTAGAAATGTTGCACATTTTGAAAAACAATAAACAGTTTAGTTTATTAACCAATTATAAACCGTCCAATGAATTTAACTCATTTCGAACATTGTTAACAAATTCCCTTTACTCCAAATTTCTCAACCCAAGCATGACAACCTTTCCACTTGCAAACACATTGGCACATATAGGGTTATATTTTAAAAGACTCAGTGCCGGAAACAATTCCGGTTCAAACATACAATCACATTTTCTCGATATGTTATATAGATTGATAGTATGTCCCATATTCGTAGTAACGGTAATTGATTGATTTTTAATATTGATTCGATATTGTAATTTATTAATATCCAAGGCTTCCTTACATCCCATCTGCATTTGCCAGTCTTAAGAAATATCGGATATTTCCCGCTTCTATCGACAATTTGCTGTGGTTTTCGAGGTGAGAACATCATTTTCGAAATATCACAATTTCCTCGATAATTTATATTTTCTAGCATTATTTAATCATTTATAAAATTTACAACTTTATCAAGAGTTCATTAAATCAACGAATAAAAACAATAACTATATAGTTTAAAATTAAAAATGGAATTAAGAAATGATGCAGTATTCCAAATCGTTGGCCCGGGTGGTAGCGGGAAACATTGTTTGTTTGCAAATTACTAAAATCAAATTTATTCAAAACAAAATCAACAATATTTATTGACATAGGGGTGCTAATGAAGAACATGGATTGACACAATCAAATTTCTGTCAGTTGACATAAACATAGGAAAGGGATTTGATAAAAACTGGTCAAGTCGGTTAAAGAAAGATGATGTCATCATTATCGATGATTTGGACCAAAAAGCCGCCAACAAAGAAAAAGATTTTAATAATTTATTCACAAAAATCAGCAGATGTGTTGGTGTAACAGTTATTTTCATAACACAAAATATATTTCATTAAGGTTGATGATTATATTTCAAATGTTCAATATTTAGTTATTTTCATGAACCCTAGACATGCAACTGTTATTAATTTTCTTGCACGTCAAGCATACCCTAATAATTGTAATTTTCTTATCAGCGCATTTCAATATGCTACAAAAATCCCACGTAGGGGTAAAAGGACAATGACCCCCCGGACAATTCCCCCCGGACGATTACTCCCCGGACAAAAAACCCCCCAGGACAATAACCCCCCGTGCTAAAAAAATATAGATTAAAATATTTATTATATTAAAAAAAACATATTTTTATAAAAAAACAATATAAAAAACCAAAAAATATTAAATTTGAATATAAATTTAATTAAAAGGATAAATTATACGCTATTCCACGTAGATAGTATATAATGCTGCGATAACGGTAGCTACGGACTATTGAAAGTATTCTTATATTTGCATCTGCATACTTCTTTCTCGGCGTCTGTGATGAATGACTGGCCAGCATTTGAGCACAGTGCAATTGTTGCAGAGCTTGTTCTCTTTGGATAAATGAAATAAATTTCCAAATGGTAGGATGGTAACTTCCTACGTTGGACTGAAAACTTCTATGCCATCCTTCCACTGCATTATTAGTTTTTGGTAATTCATATTCGGCTCTTTGGTGCATATTCCACATGTCTGTTATAAGTGGATTGACGTCGTCCACGCCGTTGTGATCTGCCTATATAAAAATCTTCAAAATAATCTGCAATTGGTAAAACGTTCTACATCTTCTGGAGGGACAAATGCTAGTGCTGGAATCATCCGTATTTTTAATGCGAATTCAGAATCTTCCTGGTAACGCTGTTGAAGACCGTTTTCTTGAATCTCGCGGTAGATGTTCTGGCTTAGATGAAAGAAACATCCTTTTATTTGGCTGTCAGGAAATACTGTCTTCAAACTATTTATAACTGCCAATTCAAAATCAACCATAATGCTTCTGGGCTTCAAGTTGACATTAAGAATACTTAATTGTTGAAAAAGTTCTTTATACGTATCTTTTCTTTTGTTCTGCACAAATGCGTAAACACAAGGAATACATCGCCCATTAGCTAATGCGTGAACTGTATATAGCTGCGTAAAAAGCATAGGAACTGTTTTAAAAGTTCCATCCATAAACCAGTGAAATGTTGATTCCAAAAGTTTTAAATTGTTATCTGTTCCAAATATCAACATTCTATTATTACTATCTGTACCAGAATCAAACAGAAGAAAATTCTGGCCATCAGTTGTTACTTTATAACGTTCAGGAATTACGATTGCGTCAACATTCAGTGGCACTGGTAAAGGGTTGTTGACAACTTGACGCTGACGTCTAATATTACGACGTAAATGATGTAATGTTGTCAGCTTTGCTTTTGCACTTTCACTTATTGTAGAAACAGATTGTGTAATTATCTGCTGAGGCGTTTCTTCAGTTTCTTCTGCTAATCTTTTCATTTTTTGAACTGATTTCAGCACTTCCTTTTGTGCTGGATCTGGACCATGAGAATGGTCATTAAAGCGCCCCACAATATCTTCACCACGAACTTTAATTTTTGCTTTGCACTCAGCCTTGTTACGCCTTTTTTCACATTCAAATGAGACAACCCCATTAGCCAAATTTTTCTGCTTCACATATATATAACTTTCGAAAACTACTTTTTCCGCTCCTCTATTTGATTTCAGAAATTCCATATTTAATTTTAATCGATGGTCTATAATATTGAATATTTATTTTTTTTTTAAAAATCACTCTAAGTCACCACTTATCCACTCGAAATAGTATGTTATGAGTATTTTATTTATTTAAATGTCCGGGGGTAAATGTCCTAGAAGCGGTTATTATCCGGGGTTTTTTGTCCGGGGGGGAATTGTCCGTGGGTTAAATGTCCTAGAAGCCACGTGGGTATATACTTCTTGATTTCACTCAACAATGTCCCGATGATGTACGAGTAAAATCTGATATTTTCAACCCAAGAGGTGCCATGGTTTATGAACAAAGTTGAAAATATGTTTTTTTTTCAAAATGATTTTAAAAGCAAGGGTAAAAAATATTAGGAAACTAAGAAAAAGTATTAAAATCCCAAAAGTTCCACCAATAACTAGTTATACTCCATCTAAAAACTTGTTACTGAAAATTTCCCTGCAATGAATCTTATTTCGAAAAAACCTAAACCTAAACGTAAAACCTGTAAGAAAAAGAAAGTTAAAGGTGTTAAAAATCATCGGAGTTTCCCGTTTTTTAATGCATTGTTAAAGGCACCGAGTATGAAAAGAATGAATATTTTGCAATCATTTCCAAATTTTGTTGTCGATGATTTACTCGATATATTACTTAAAGTATTCAAAGGCAAGAATAGCAATATCATTATTAGGTGGATTAATAGAAGTTAATCATAAACAATGGGCGTTAATCCTTCATTATCCAACATTAAATTTAAATCTTTTTGTTGTAATGGATTTGATGGAGATGATACCGTATTCGAAAATTAACAATGGGTATAAATACATTTTAACACGTGTTCAGTCGGTTTGCCCGAGCAATACTAGTTAAGACAATATCTGCAGATGAAATGTCCAAAGTTATTAATATTTTATTTAAAGATGGACATTCTAATAACTTCCAAACGGATTTAGGTATTATTATTATTATTCTACGTAAAGAATTCTACAACAGTTATGTTAAGCAAATCCTCGATAAACTGAAAATAAATCATTACTCGGTACATTCTCAATATAAAGTTGCCCATATTGAAAGATTTAACAGAACCTTGAGAAATAGATTAAAGAAATTAATTTTACATCAAAGTAATAAGTGGATAAATGTTTTACCAAATATTATAACCAATTATAATCATTCATCACATCAATGTCTGAATGGATTGAGACCGGTTGATATCACATCAATAACATTAGCGAGTTCTAACAAACCCATAAAAATTACAAAACCTAAATATAAAGTTGGTGACCATATTAGAATTTGTAAAATTAGTGCATCACCATTTATTAAAAATTTTGATACAAATTTGAGTGATATAGAATTTGTAATTTCGAAAATAAATACTAAGCAGGGAGATTTTATGAACAAGAATTACAAGTAATTCCTCCAAAAATATTTCAAAAAAAAAATTCAAAAAATATTGAAAACCAAAAAGGTCCGCTAGGATAAATACTATTTCAAATGGCATGGATATCAAAACCCGTCATGGATATCCACAAAAGTTCTAGTAAAGTGAATTTCTATACTATTTTACCCAGTAATATTTGTCCATTAATTCATCCAAACAATCAAGTCAGTAAATTCATAGTTGATCTTCAAATTCCGATTTATTTAGATAGTGACTGGGAAGTTTCTTTGTTGGATTTCACTTTTGTGTATAAACTTTATTTTACAGTAAATCTACAATCACATACACAAAGACGGAACTGATTTAAGAAAATAAAATAATTATCATCCATAACAAAGAAACAGATTTTTCAGTAACTCAAAATAATTCCAATGAAATCAGTCATCATGATCATGCATTATACGTCAACTCAAAGTTGCATCATTTAGTATTATATTTGAGTCAATTGAAACTGCAAAAAGATTTGGTTTTTCAAATTTATATAACAAAATCAATACTAATCACTTTGTAATACCACTTCCTGCATTCGAAACGGAGAAAAAATAAAAGAATTCAGAGGATAATAGTGGGTTAAACCTTTACTAATACATTTAAAGACGATTTATATATAACTGAAATAGATCGATTACAAACTTATTTATTGGAAAATTGTGCAATGATTTTCGAATTAGTTGAGCTTGTGAAAAATAAAAAATTTAAAATTAAAGACACTCTAGTGTCCATTTTGATAATAACTTGAAAACTCCTTTGGAATTACCTAAAAATATGTATTTTAAAGACTAATGAAGGTACACAATTTCCCAACATACTTTAACTTCATCAACAAATGTTCATTTACAGTAATGTCAATGAGCCCGTCATTGTTGGCGATTTTAGTGTTCATTTATTGAAATCACTATTGATTGAAAAACATGAAAATGATGAAGTTGTACAAATTAATGTAGAAAATTCCTAGTCTGTTTCAACATCCTATATAAACAATATAGAAATAAATATAAGAGATGATTCTGGTAAATTAAGTGAATTTCCAAAAGATTCAAAAACTCATTTGACATTACATTTTCGTTAAGTAAATGGCTAATTCTGATATTATTAGTATGTATAGTGGTAGCCAATCCAGCGGTGAATTATCATATTTTATCGGTAAACAGTACGGATCGGGATGATTGAGAACAATTGGGTGATTCGCAATTCATATTCTTAAACGTATTAGTAATTTTGGTATGAAAACTGCTAAAGAAAATATTACCATCCCTAAAAACAAATGCTTTACCTTAATTAGGGAATGTTCTACCTGGGGTTGCAGGTATGTTTCAAAAAGATGCTTCAAAACGTAAAAGACATGGAATATCACGTATAAACAAACAAATAAAAGGACATGGAACTATATTTGCTAAATGATTTGTGGTAAATCCGAATTATGTATATTTGATCGACCATCGCTAATTCACAGAAAAAATATCTTTAAATTTGTTAACTTATGAAAAATCATATTCACCTCTGGTGACCAAAATACAGAAACTGTGCAAGTGCATCCGTAAACCTTTAGCGTTTTTAACTTGAAATGGCTCAATTTTTTTTACGGATGTCCAACATTTAAATAAAATAAACATTAAAAGCTTTGTGACTTCGATCTTGACTTTTTATTTTTTATTAAAAAAATATTTTCTTGAAAATATATTATTCAGAGGTCTAAAGGATGATGAAATTTATTTTTATATTTTTAAGACATTTCAATTTACAGAATGACTAATTACATTTGTAGTTTTTTTTGCTTTTGTTATATAATCGGATAAATTTCTTCGTTGATTTTATCCGCTATGTCTGCTAGCGTTTCTACGTCCCGATTACTGCTGGCTTCGAGAATGTGTCCTATTTCTGGTGGCATTGCTCGCATAAAAATTCTTTTACTAATTCACTCGATTCTGAATTTGTGATATTTTGCTGGAGATACTGCAAAGTTGACGGAGGAAATCTTTGAGTTTGTTGTCATCTAATTGTGTATTGTTGAGGCATAATTCTAGTATTTGCCCTACTATTTATTTTATTTTTATTTGTTAGGACATTGCAAACGGGTCTTCGTTTTTTGAAATTTCCTTCATTTGGTCAGTGATTTCATTTAGTTTATTGCTTGGGAGTGCGGTAATTATATTCGAACATAGTCTTTATGGATTTTATTCCAGATAAGGTTAAGGTTAGCTTTGCGAATTCTAACCATTTTTGGGGTGTTCCATATTCGTCGGTAAAGTAATTGGGTTATTTATTCTGGTGTTAATAACTGAATTTATAGTGTGTATGTTATCTGTGTCGGTGTTTCGGTTATAGTCCTCACTGAGTGTTGTAATAAGCATTGTATAGTTTTGATGTTGTTTGATGCGGTTATTTTAAATCCTTATTGATACATTATTACATAAAAAGATTTTCCTCAGAAGGTTTTGTTTAAATATTATTCTTGTGAAGATTTTTGAATCAATAAATTCTAGTTATAAATTCATTTTTATGGATATCATAAATGCCAGCACTGTTAATTTCGTTATTTCGTTCAATCTTTTATTATTGAATAATGCATTTTCCCTAAAAATTATTTAAAACTAAAATTTTACTTTTAAGACAGCCAATTTCAATATGACAAAAAGTATTTAGTTGGACGTGATTTTCGATTTTAAATTGAAAATTGTAACAAATAAAAAACAACTTTATTCATCATCCAATTAAAACTTAGATAAATTATTAATAAAAAACCATAAGGGGTTAGGAAAACAATGATCATTCAAAGTATATGTCCACTGAAATATTTCTCAAGTTAAACAAAGAAAAGTAACACAAAAGCAATAGGATTAAAGGGAAAAATGATTCAGAGCGTGTATTTAAATATTTTTGAAGTAAAGTTAAAAAACGAAAAGTAACACAATGACAAGGAGAGGTGGTTCATTCAAAGTCACGTTTTGAGTCGTTGATGGCTAAGTACAATATATTTTCTAAATCCCTTTATATGTCTTTATTTTTGCTGGTTCACATCTTAATATTCTATTAATTCTTGAAATAACACGCCATATGTTTCTAACATAAAATAATTATTTAATTTTAAGGTATTCAAATGTCTTTTAGGGTGTAAAATGTGAAGTTGTATTAACGTCCATTGGTATCTATGATAAATAAACTGAGATCTCTATACTAAGGCTTATTAAATGACTAAATTTACCAAATCTTTTCTACAATTTAACCACAAGCTATTATAAATATTAACCCTATGTCGTAGGTAATTTATTTATATTAAAGTATTTATTTCTTTAATTTGGAATTTGGAATTAATTTTAATGATTATGATTAAAAATGGATAATTTCAGTAAATATATAATAATTCATAATATTTAATAATATTCTTACATGTTCATTTTCAATTGATTTAATGCATAGCCACTTAAAATTATAATATGCAAAAATAAAGGCTTTGCCAAATTGGTTTTTAATAAAACATAAGAATTAATCATAAAACCAATAAAATTATTAACACGTTAACTGTTTTGTCAGTCCCATTAGACCGACAGTCTAACGCAATACAAGACCATGTCAGTATGGAAGTGACAGGGCTGTTAATAGGAAAAAACCGACAATACCTTCCTGAACAAATTTCTATTTTGAATTTTGGTCTATCGCAATTTTTTGTTTTGCTATGATATAATCAGTAAGAGGCCACTGAGAAAATAACCATATTATTTTATTTTTTAACATAACTGTTATGTTAAATGTTTACTCTTAGCTTGAGTCTAATTTGTATAGATTATTTAAGAAATTTGATGAGCCCGAAAGAATCTCCGTTAAAACTTGTGGCGGGACAATCGGGGTGCGTGTGTATCTGCGTGCTTATGACACCCCAAATAAAATGTATAATAAAATTAACAATAACAGTTATAAACGATAACTTTTATTAAAGAAATAATATATATAAAATAATCGACCTGAAACCTCGGCTCATAGAAATTGGACAAGTCTTTATAATTTTCTTTTTTATCTTTTTCGGGATTTTATTCTTGATTGTTAATGTTGGATAATATTCCTTTTAATATTTTTCAGAACTTTAATCTCGAATTGTTTAGGTTTTATAATTTTCTTTTTTATCTGTTTCGGAACTTTATTCTTGAGTATCTTAAGATTAATCTTCTATATAACTTTCTGTTTTCTGGGATATTTAAATTTCTATGTTTCACAATTGAAGTTTCACAAATAATGAAAGTTTTTCTAAAATTAAATTGTTAATATATGAAAATATTAAAATAAAAAAATATAAAATATTTTTTATAACAAATAAAATTACTTATGTTTTGCACTCAAATTTCATCCAAGGCATTCTCATTGTTCATTATTCTTTTACAAAGGATTTTCTATCTAATATTTTTATTCCTATATATTAATATTTCGTCTTGATTTTTAATAAATGATATTTTAAATAAATTTCAACACATTTGAGAACAGAAAATTAATGTTTTATTATTTATTTCAGAATCGAAATCATCAAAAATAGTGAAAATCAAATTATTTATTTTATAAAATATGAAAATATTATATACAAAGTTTTTTTATTTTTTTACAATATTTTATATGCAAATTTTCCTACAAAAATTGAAAGAATAAATAAAATAACCTTGATGAATTTAGAAACACTTCAATCACAAAATAAATAATTTGCATTTTTCAAAATTTTTCTTATTCATTTATTGCAATTTTTTCCCCAATGTTTTGCTTGTCGAATAATTTTGTTTCATTTTTCTCAATCATCATTTGCAATTTCGTCTGCTCTCATATAATAATAACGATAACTTTACTTTTGTAATAATAACTTTTAAATGATTTCAAGTGGATTTTTTTCTATTCTTTTTAATCACTTATATACTTCATATTAATCAATTTTTTTTCATCCTTTCATTACTAAAATAATGTTGTGATTGTTTGAGAGTAGATCTTATAAACTGATTTCGATATGATTTGCATAAATATAGATCAGTTAGTTTTAATTTCATTATATATATTATTATTAAAATTTCATTTTTTTCTATAATCTTTAATAAATTATTTACAAGTAGTACATAATTCCATCACATGTGAAAACAGTAATCAAATAAGTTACAACAATTGGTTCCATCTAAAGATTTATTAATATAAACACAGAGTGATCACTCTTAAATAGTAATGTATATTGCGTAATAACTAACACATTGTATCGAATTACGCAATATACTCTGAACTGTTCACATTTGGTCCTTGGCCTCTAATGTAATATCATTACTCTCCCCTTCATAAGATTGATGCCATCTCTTTAACCATTCGATTCGTCGGTGCCGTGTCGTATCTGGATATTGCAATTCAACTTGATGATCTGAAATAAATCTAAGAATTTTATATGGACCATCATATTGAATATCATTTTTGTTTCTTCTATGTGGTTCTCGTCTTACTAGTACCTCCTCCCCCACTTCAAAATGTCGTTTAATTCTTTTGTCTTTTTCAAATGTTCTCATCTTTTGCGCAGCTTGCTTGTTATTCTTTTGTGCTTCTTCCGAAATATCGTGTACTTGATGTTTGAGTCTAGAATTAGCGTGTAACGTTATTTTCCGTCCATATACTATCTCAAATGGTGAATATTTTGTAGAACTTTGATAAGTTGCATTTATACTGAATTCAATTCGAGGCAGCAGTTCGTGCCACTGTTTTTCAGCACAGCCCCCTTTCATCGTAGTCACAAGTAAATCTCGCATTGTTCTGATAGCTCTTTCCACTAAGCCATTCGACTGATGTTGATATGGCGAGGCGAATTCTTGCTTTATTCCAAGTTGTTCTAATTTTTCCTTAAAATATTTGCTTTCAAAATTTCGCCCTCTGTCTGTCAATATACTTTGAGGTTTACCATATTTGTAAATCCAATTGTTCATTAGCGTCTTCAAAATAGTTTTTTCATCTTGGTTTGCTGTAGCCGTTAAACTTACTAATTTGCTAAACCTATCAATAATAACGATAACATACTTTTTGTCGGTTGAAGTTCTCTCCATGAAAGCAACATCCATCACAATCTGTTCTAGAAATTCAGAACTTTCGTGTGGAATTAAAATTTCCTTTGTCCTCCCTTGGTCTATTTTCCGTCTTGCACATGTGACACATCGTTTTACTATCTCTTTAACAGTTTCTTGCATTTTCGGCCAGAAAAAATTCCCTTCCAAATAATGAAACAGTTTCTTAATTCCAACGTGACATAAATCTTCATGTATTTGAATCACTAGTTTAGATTGATAGCTTTTTGGGATTATCACTAGATCTTTTTTATCTGATTCCAATACAAGCATATCATCCGATATCTTTAACCGATCTTTATATCTGAATAAAAAACTATTTAGAAACGATTCCTTCCGAAAATCTATCTGATTCTTAAGAATTTCCATCACTTCCTGGAACAATTTATCTTTCTTCTGTTCTTCCATAATTTCTAACATTGTCTGTGTTTTTTGTATCAAATTAATATATCTTACTCTTGACCTTTCTTGTTTATGTTGTACATGTGCTGTCTGACACTGTGCACATAAACTACCCTCGATCCTTGATAATCCATCTGCGTTTGCATGTTCTTCACCTTTCCGGTATTTCAATTGGAAATCGTATTCCGATAGATTAGCCATCCATGTCTGAAATTGTGGACTTATCGCTTTTTTATTCGTGTTCATAAATACTAAAGCTTTGTGATCTGTTCGAGCCACGAATTCTTTCCCGTATAAATACTGTCTAAAATATAAAACATATTCATGCAATGCCAATAACTCTTTCCTTGTTACGCAGTATCCCTTTTCATGGGCCGTCAGATTTCTTGAACCGTATGCGATAACTATTTCTGAACCGTCTTCTTTTATTTGACTCAAGACTGCTCCAATAGCTTCAAAACTGGCATCAGTATCCAATATAAATTTACGGTCTATACGAGGAAAATGAAGAATAGGTGCTTGTGTTAAGGCTTCTTTAAGTTGTTTAAAACTGTTTTCACAATTTTCTGACCATTCGATTGTTTTATCACAACTTGACGCTGCTGCATGTAGGGGTGCTGCTATTTTAGCATAATCTTTGACAAATCGTCTATAGTAATTTGTCAAACCTAGAAAAGATCGAAGTTGTTTAGCACACTGTGGTTTCGTCGCTTCTGTAATTGACTTGATCTTCTCTGAATTTGTCTGTATTCCATCTTCACTGACGGTGTGACCAAGGAATTTTAATTTGGTTTTGTAAATTTCGCACTTCTCCGGATTTATTCTTAGTCCTGTTTTTTTTATTCTTTTGAAAACTTCTCGTAATCGCTCATCATGTTCAGACTGGTCCTTGCCATATACCAGAATATCGTCTAAATAAACAATTGCTCCATTAAACAATATACCCTCTAACATCGTGTGCATTAATCGCTGAAATGTTGCTGGAGCCGTTGATAATCCAAATGGAAGTCGATTGAAACAAAATTGACCTTCTTTGGAACTAAAAGCCGTTTTTTCTTGTGCTTCTTCTGCTAATGCGACCTGATAGTATGATTGTCCAAGATCTAAAGAAGAAAAGAATTTAGATCCTGATAGGTTATCGAGTAATTGGAATATGTTGGGCATAGGAAAAGATTCTCTTTCTGTCATCTTATTCAACTCTCGATAGTCTACGCACATTCTAATTGAGCCGTCTTTCTTTCCTACTACAACCAATGGAGAGCTCCATGGACTTTTACATCGTCTTATAACTCCAGCTTTTGTTAACTCTTTTATCATATCTTCAATTTTCTGTTCTAGATGCATCGGTTGTCGTCTTGGAAATTGCATTGTTGGATTCCCAGATGTATTAATTTCGTGCTCTACGATTCTTGTGAATCCTAAATCAAATCTGGCTGCCATAAATATTGACCCGAATTCATCTAATAATTTGTTAATTGTTGGCAATTCATTTCTTCCCAATTCCTTTTTTGCTTTTTGCCTTCTCTCGTCATCAGTATAATTGCTAATCTTTGTCTCGGATTCGATATTGTTAATTTCCATCAACTGCACTCCAAATGCTTTCAAAGTATCTATCCCACCAATAAAACCTGGAAATATATTTTTAATAACAATTATTTTGATAGTCCTCATCTTATTGTGCCAATAAACATTTACTTCTGTACATCCCTGTGGTTTTTGAGTTCCTGGAAAAACTCCACATATTTTGATTTCACTGCTGCTTAAACGTGGACTGCCAATTTTATTCCATGTTTCCTCATTCATCACTGTAATTGAAGCTCCAGAATCCCACAACATCTCAATCTCAACATCATTTATCATCATCTTGCTCCATTCTCTTCCATCTGACGTCGCATACCTCATTCCCTCTGTTCTGTCATTCCGATTTTCTTCCTTTACAACCCCATTGAC
This sequence comes from Schmidtea polychroa, assembly GCA_959609185.1. Classification (NCBI taxonomy): domain Eukaryota; kingdom Metazoa; phylum Platyhelminthes; order Tricladida; family Dugesiidae; genus Schmidtea; species Schmidtea polychroa. Next base: position 123,943 of record CAUHTR010000203.1, read on the forward strand.
GAAATGTATGCAATAGAGTTCCTCGTGTTTTTTTCAGTTTCCACATCATGAATTACATAATCATTAATTGATTCTCTTGTTTCTGCATCATCCGAGTAATTTCTTCCGTTTTCTTCTTCATGCACACAAGCTATCATTTTCTTGTTCTCATAGTTATGTTGGTCTTTCTTTCTTAATAAATAACAATCACGAAAATTATGCCCTCCCTTACCACATATCAAACATTTATCTTTTAGTGGACATTCATATCTTCTGTGCCCATATTCGCCACAGCAAAAACATTGGCCTGACTGTAATTCGCCGTTTCTTGGATCAGGAAGGCCTCTAGATCGATTGTATAATCTCTTGGCAATGTGTTTAAGCGAAACCGTTGGTGTCCTTCTCTGCACATTCCGTTCGACTGCATGATTCATTTCGTTATTTCTGCTATACGAATTATCTGGTAAATTCTCTCTTCTGTAATTTCCTTGGCTTCTTAATACATTGGTGTTACTTCCATTTGTTTCTCTTGTAAAAGTTTCTGAATTTCTTCTCCTTGTTGCTTCCGCGTAACTACTCTTCTTTATTACCATAATTTCTTCCGTCTTTTCTTTTGATTCCACTTTTTCGTAAATTTTGGCCAGTTGATTTCGTTCTTCTGCTGTCATCGATGGTTTCATTGTTAGAGCATCCTTTAATCTTCTGTCTCTGACGCGTCCAGTTATAATTTCATTGGCAATCTCATCTACCCTCATTCCTGAATTAATAACTTCACTCACTAATTTCAATACCCTGATTTCGAAGGTTGCATATCTCTCATTTTCCTCTTGTCTAATTGCAGCAAGTTCTTTAATCTTGTCTATAATAGTCAATTTAATTGTAAATGTTTCGGAAAACCACTCTTTAGCTGCTTTATCTGTTGTTTTTTCTGTTTTGAAATTTTTCCACAGTGTAGCCGTTCATCGCAAAGGAGAAAATCGAATGCTTCTGTCCTCTTCAAATCATTCCTAGCGATCCAATCATCAATTGCCTGTATCCATTTTTCAGCTTCCTTGGTACACCTGCCGTCGTATCTTCTAATTTCCATATCCAAGAGTTCTTGTGCACGTTTCGGTAGTGCGTCTCTTGCAGACTTTTTCCCTTCTCCTCGAGTCGTCATTGTGTGAACATTTTCGGCGTGGTCGCCAGTTACAACAATTGGTTCCATCTAAAGATTTATTAATATAAACACAGAGTGATCACTCTTAAATAGTAATGTATATTGCGTAATAACTCTAAAAAATTTTTAAATGCATGTTAATCTTTTCAAATACTTACTACCCGCCGTTACCCAGTGCTTAGCAGAACTACTGCTATATATCATTCATAGCACTGGGCAGAAATCGGCTGAGGACTCAGAATATGACGATACGTTTATTGATGGAAGAAGCTCCAATACTGGAGATACCAATAAGAATAAATTATTATTAACACAGTCTAATCTCCTTTCTAGATCCGATAAAGCTCCTTCAAACAGAAATGGAAGAAGCTCCAATCCGGGAATTTGCATTAATGATAAATTACTTTCAACATTTCCTAATTTTCCTCCTAGAAATGATGAAATCCGATCCCTTGAATCACCTTTTGCCTCCTGCCCTGATGTACCGAATCTTGATGCTCCCAGGAAGCCAGACGATTGTGTGACGATGGCTAGCAGATTTTGTCCTGCCAGAATGATCCTGAAGAAATACGGAATCTCTCCCCCTATCTATGATATTATTGCTCCAGAGAATGCAACCTCGGACCCGACCAGAGATACGTCCTGGAAAACCTTTTGCCCTGCTCGTAGGATTCACATCCTAAATAAAAATAAAGGTAATTATAATCAAAATTTCTACAATGATTATAATCATAAAAATTCTATTCACGAATTAATTAACAGTAATGATAAATTAATATGTAATAACTGCAATTGTAATTTAAATAATAAGAATTGTACAGTAATTTTTGATAACCATAATTTAAATGTTAAAAGATATGAATTAAAATTAAATTGTAATAAATGTAATTTAATTAAATCTAATTCTGAATATAGTTACAATTTAAACGATGAAAATTTAAATCGTGATAATCTTGAAGTTAAAAATAATAAATATGACCAAACTAATTATAATTATGAAAAAATTTTTAAGAATAAAATTAAATATGTTATTAAAAAAATAATTACTGAATATAATAAAAATCAAAACTCTTCAGAAGGACTTCCTAACGAATTAATTAGCATTATCTTTAATAATACTTCTGATTTTATTAACTTAAATAAATTATCTATATTAAAAAAAAATAAATCATTGTTTAAATATCATACATTTAATCACGCTTTTTCTCTAAAAAATTTTTCTCGTGTTCCTGCGGAACACGAGAAAACACGCAGCTCGCCGGCCTGCGGCCGACTCGCCTCTTCAAAGACTGTCACCTTCAACGATAATCTTGTTAGTTCTTCATCTACCGTAGACAATTTAGATGGAAAACAAACTCCAAATCCACAAACTACTGATACCTCTCTTTCTCCTATGAATAAGACCAATTACTTAGCTAACTATCCAAATGCTCACACTTTACCTCAAACTCTGTCTAATAAAAACCTTGGAACCTCCTTGAAACGTCATTATTCTGAGCCTATTCCCAATGACTTCATCCATAAACCCAAGGATCTCAAAATTCCTCCTCCAACTCTTAAGGATATTAATAATAGTAAAATAATAAAATCTTATAACGATAAAAAAAGCTGTCATAAGGGTAAATACACAACCCTATATTCGATTTATAAAAATAAAACTAATAATCTGGAAAATACTTCTATTAACTATCACAAGAAAGTGAAAATCCATAAACCTCGTCTATCTCTGTCCAATATCAATACTGATGAATCCGTTATTGCCCTCCCTCATACTAAACGCTCCCCATTGAATGATACTACTGACAACGATTCTGAATACTCGAATAACTCCTCGTCCACCTCTTGCTCTGAATACACCATTGACACTTCACACTACAGCTGTGATCTCGATGACACAATTGACCCCCTTCCAATGTATGAGACTAAGTCTCAAATTCTTAACAACCCTCCACAATCTTCTGGGAATCTCCAGCCAAATACCGATCTTTTCAACTCGGACATAGATGATGTGAATCTATCGAGCAGCAGTATACCCTCCAATGACGAAGACTCACCTCTCCAACCCACAATATCATCTCCTTCTAACTACGTCACTGATACACACCTTATGACAACAGCCTCTCTTCGTATACCTGAAATTATTCAACCTAAAACTACTAACGTTACTGAGCATATCAACACACCAAAAATCACCGCACCTACTCCTTCTGAATCTGAATGTAACGAAATTCAAGAGGCGTTAAGAATACAATCACAAATGGAAGTATTAAATAAAACAATACAAGTATTTGCGACTAATATCCCTGCCCCATCTCCTAATTATCTCACACCCATTACACTAGCCAAACACACACGCAATACCTTCGTCCCTAAAACGGCAGATGAGAGTGAACTGGACAACAAAATACTTTTCAAGCTTAATGGTAGGGGTAAAATTGAATGCAGATCGAAATGCAGGACAACACTATGCAGTCCTATTTCTGTCAATAATCGTAAAAAAATCTTTAAGCACGCGTGGGACTTTCATAGATTAAAAATTGACGAAAATACTCTTATTGACTGCATTCAATGTAGAGTCCCTGGTGAGAATAAATATGCGCCAAATCCTATAACCTTCAAACAAATTTATAATCACATTGTCCACTTTCAACACATAGACCAATGTGATCTTGAATATATGAACCGAGCCGAAATACGGATATCTCCCTCCAATAACCTTACCTGCTTCAACTATAGCAAAAATCGCAATAAATGTAAAACCACCTTTGACATTGACACCCCTCTTATGACCATTATTAACCACATAAAGGTCAAACATAAAAAACTTATCTTTTACCCTGACGAGGAGGTATACTGCTTTTGTGGATCATGGATCTCTCATCACCTTATCCGACAGCATATCCTTGAAAATCACCCTGAACCTTACGTGTATCCGGGCAATATCCCCACTCCGCAAGTGATCTCCCAAGTACAGGATAGCTTCCCCGATAATGTGAATAACTTACGCCCAATACTTGAGTCGCAAGAATTTGAGGCTACCTTCTCTGAAAGCGAAATTGTCAAACGACCTCTCCCTGATACCCTTATCTTCGGTAATAATGTTGAGAAGGAATCGGCATGATGGTCACAACACGCAATCAAGGCATACATCTTCTCAAATGCCTTGAAAAACTCCTCTATCTTTGTAGACCCTTTCATAGGAAATGCACTTATTCAGCACAACTATGTAACCTTCTTTGCAACCTTTCCTTTCTCTGAATTTGCCCACTGGAATGAGATTATCATGCCCATGTCTGATGGTAAGGACAACTGGTTCTTTTTTCTACTTGACAAACACCGTAGACTTGCTGTCCTCATCGACCCGCTTCTTGACGATAGCCTCTCTACTCACCTCTTATTAGCTCAAAATATTCTCGAAACCATTCTTGATCTCCAAAAAATTGTTAGTCCTGTCAAAATTGAACTTCAAAACCCTGAATACCCTCGCTGCTTCATACCTACTGACTCTGCCTTCTATATATGTCACTTTATCGAATGCCTCACTAAACGTAAAAAATTAACTGGTCCTAATATACCTAATATGATAAATGATATTAAAACTACTATAAATAATTATAATTATTGTAAATTGCCAAATGATGATGTGCGGAAATTCCGACCATTTATCAATTGTCTAATTATTAATCTAAATAATAATCTAATAGAATGCGATGCTGCTTTAAGTGAGATTGAGAGAATTAATGGAAGCATTAATCCTCATAAATACATCACAAAGAAAGCATCAGACATAATTCACAAAAATTACAAGGTTAGTAAAGAACTGGTATTTACCAAGAGACAAAAATATAAATTTGCCCCTAAAGAGGAAATCTCCAAAATTCTAAATAATGAAGTGAAAACTCACACACCTAATATGGATAATATTTTGAAACTTTTCGCTAGCAAAACATCTGACTGCACCTTTGACCTTAACTATCAGTACCCAACACTCCCCGAATCACTCACCATCACTCCTTTTGACATTGATGACATTAAAAGTATATTCTGCCAACTTGACAATACTGCCCCTGGTACTGATAAAATCTCTCTAAGCGATTGGAGAAAGATATCTCCTAACTTTGAGCTCATCCTTGCTTTATGTAACAACATCCTTCGCAATTCCAGATCTCCAGTATGCTGGAAATCCTTTCGTACCCGACTCATTCTTAAATCAGGTAAAGCCGAAATAAGTCACGAGGCTAATTCCTGGAGACCGATCTCAATTATGAACACTGCCTATAGGATATTTGCCTCACTAATGAATAACCGCCTTCTTGAATGGATCAGTAACGGAAATCTCCTAACACCTAACCAAAAAGCTATCTGCGCACCGGATGGATGTGCTGAACACAATCTTATTCTTCACCTTATAAAAGACTCCTCTTATCGCAAGAAAAATGATCTACATATCATCTGGCTGGATATAGCAGATGCCTTCGGATCTATTCCTCATGAACTCATTTGGCACACTCTTTCAGAAATGGGTCTTCACACCACCACCATCGCTCTTCTTCAAGACATGTACAACAATGTACAAACCTACTTTGAATGTGAGGGAGAAAAATCTGATTATACACCAATATATAAAGGTGTGAAACAAGGCTGCCCCTTGTCAATGACTCTGTTCTGTCTGTCCATTGATTTCATACTACGCAATGTCTTACAAACTCATCCTTTTCTTTTCATAATCACAACATTAGCATCCTTGCATATGCTGATGATATTGTGCTCATATCTGATTCTTACTCCAATATCAAGTCGGCCTTATCTCTTACTGTTTCCCTAGCAACAAAAGTCAACCTTCGTTTTAAACCCTCGAAATCTGGATACTTCCATGTTGATCATGACTGCAACTACCAACCCATTCTACTTTATGGCGAAACCTTGCCAAAAATTGATGACTCTAATATGTACAGATATCTAGGGGTTGACTTCTCTCATAAAACTAAACACTGCATCAAAGAAAGACTTGACTCTGCAATCCAAGACACAAACAAAATTCTGAACTCTCATCTACATCCTTCGCAAAAAATTAATGCCTTTAAAGTGTTCATCCACTCCCGCTTGAACTTTACCTTTAGAAACTGTGTTATAAACCATAACATTCTGGACTCTCCACGCAACATCCTTCGCAACTCTGAAATACAACAATATGGATTTGACCTGCAAATTAAACAGGGTATTAAAAGATCCATCGGAGATAGGATAATGCAACTAAATGACAATTTCTTATATGCAGCTTGCAAACTTGGAGGACTTGGACTTGTATCATCCATTGACGAATACCTTATCCAAAGCATTGTTCAGCTTATTAGAGCATTAAACTCTAGTGATCTTAACTTTAAAAATCTCATTACTTCTGAACTTATTGAAGCTAGAGGACAGGGAGATCTAAATGTCGCACTATCTTGGCTGAATGGCCAGCTATCTAAAAGCTATCCAACTTTCTCCATCTTCTCGAAATTCAAAAAATCTGCCCGACGTCTGCTTCACCAATATGGTATATCAACCAAAATAATAATGCTTGAAGACCTTTTACAGCTTGAAATAAAATACAAAAGTCGTATCAATTATTTCTCCCTTGGTAATGTAGACAAAACGTCAGCTGAACTACATTCCATCATTGGCCTCATCTATGCTGAACGTTGGTGTGCGATGAAATGCCAGGGGTATATGGCAAAAGCAATTAGTGAAAGCTGCATTGCTGATTATTTCTTTAAAAGTGACATCCTTCCTGATGCCCAATTCCTTTTTCTTATTCGCGCACGCAACAACATTCTTAAACTGAATTACTCACCACATCGCCTAAAGACTAATAAGTCAATACTCTGCCGGCACTGCCATGCTCATCCAGAAACTCCTGCACACATCTTCAATCACTGCCAAGCACGTATCAATGCAAGACGTAATAAACATGACAATGTCTTGGAAACTGTGGCAAACTTTCTTATCTCGATTAACTATGAAGTAGACATAGAGAAAATACCAGAAGGTACTAACTCCACCCTTAAACCTGACCTTCTACTAAAATCTAAGCGTAACAAAGCAATCCACATATTAGACATTAAGGTTCCTTTTGACTCCAGAGAAAACTACGACAACTCTAGGAAAAATAACTATAATAAATATAAGGAACTAGGCGATGAAATTGGTAGACTCCATAAATGCCCACACACATTGCATGCCCTCGTAATTGGCACCCTTGGTTCATGGGATAGGAATAATGACTCTATTCTTAAAATTATTGGCCTATCCAATAACGAAATAAAGGAGCTCGCCAAAAAAGCCTGCGTAGCTGCAATCAATAGCAGCTATCAAATATATCGTCAACACATATATAAAAATTAACTACATGTATATATGTATATATATATATTATTCTTTTGTAGCCAAAGCATCTCTTATTTATTCGCTTTCTATGGTTATTATATCTCAACACTTAAATTTTCTCATATGTCTCTTGTTAAACCAATCTTGAAACCCAGATATTATTATATAATATGTATTCAAAGCATTTTCTTATTTACTTGTGTATTATGGCTATTATTTATACAACTAATCTAGTAAATAAATATAAATAAATAAATAATAATTAATAATTAATAAATAATAAATACATAAACCATAAAATTTAACTATTTAAATAGACTAGTAAATATCATAATGACCTTTTATTACTATCTCTATAATATTACTTTCCTTTGTGTAATTACTGTTATCATTATTATCGTTGGTATTAGTGGTATTGTTTTCTGTTAATGTTAATTTTATTATTATTATTATTATTATTGTTATTATTATTATTATTGTTGTTATTATTATTATTATTATTATTACTATTATTATTATTATTATTATTATTATTATTATTATTATTATTATTATATCTATTCCTATTTATTAATAAAGTACTACTCATAAATGTCAATCACCAAATGGGTTAATGTAGGAATCCTTGTAGGGGTTCTGCCTATTTGGTGGTCTTTTTAGTTGTTCTTATTAATACTATAATCATCTGTACTATACTATCCCTACTATATTTAATACTTTTATTAATATACTGACCTCAACCTTCACCAACTCCTTATAATATATACTATAATACGTACCTATTATCGCTATAAACATCGCAATGGAGCCTTCCTGCCCCGACTATTATTATTTAGATGTTATCCTGCTCGATTCTGTCCTCCTCGCAAAATTGCTGACCCCCACTACGACCAAAGCCTGATTATCAAAGCCTCCTCCTCCAACACTCACACTAATTCAGTCTGCACCAGGTCTGTCCTCCTCGATAATGGCTGGCATCCACAATGCTCAGAGCCCAATTACCAAAGCCTCCTGCTTCAACATTCACATTGACTCCGCCTATACCAGTTACCCAAGTACAATTGCGAGAGTTAATAACTCCCGCAATAATAGAGGAAAAGAATAGAAACTACAGAACCTTAAGGGTGAGAAGTTCTCCCCTTCAGCAGAATGGCGTGCACACGTGCACGCATGTATTAAAATAAAATTTGATTTTTTTTTTTTTTTTTTTTTTTTTTATATTGCGTAATAACTAACACATTGTATCGAATTACGCAATATACTCTGAACTGTTCACATTTGGTCCTTGGCCTCTAATGTAATATCATTACTAAATATATTTTTCAAATAGTTTATCTTAACCATATTTGCACTTCGTCCTTTTAATATCTAATTTAATAATTTGAAGACTACATTGAACCACCAATCATATTCATTGAAAGCTTATCTTGTTCAGTTAGTTTGATAGCTTATTCAACTAATATACAATCATCTTCTGATTCTTATTACATTCTCAACTATTATCCAGTCATTTGGTTCTTATTGTTGGGCACCTGGGGTTTGGCAGTTAACGAATGGAATGACTATGGGTGGAATTTTAACCCGATTTCCTCAGATACCCAAAATGATGGTGAAGATATTCCTCATTCTCATTCTCATCCCTCTCGGTGGTGGCATTGGTTGAACGTTGCAACCATCACGAGCCGATACGATCATGAGCAACTCATCAACAAATTCACCATCAATGTGACAATGATCGATAATGATGTGCCTCATAACCCGATCTATGTGCAAGCACGTCGTGGATTTACGAATTTCCGATATTAGAACGTCTGGCAGATCTGGTGACGTTACGGTGGGTCCATGAGAGTGACAAGGTGAAGAGTGGGTTGGTCCCACGTGATCCGCTCGATGATGGAGTGGAAAGATGTTTCCCTTTTCCAAACTGGAGTACTCGGCTACCCTGGTCTTGAGCTCTGCGTCGGAATATGCGGTGTAAGGCCACTGACTGAGCCTTAATCGTGAGCCGCTGGCTTCGGCTTTCCTCGAGCAAGCTGTCCCGGCAGTGCTCGAGCCTGAGGATCTTCATCTGGGCTTCTTTCGAGGCGGCTGGGTTGAACCAGGTGCCTTTCAGTGTATTAATTTTCCGCTTCAAGGTTCCAATGTAATCGGCCGATTTTCGCAATAATGAATTCTTATCGGCACACGAGAAACACGGTCTCGGGCCGGTTGCTGGAAGATTTGGTTTGGACATTGTATATAGAGCTAAAGAAAGAATTTCAGAAAATGGTATTATCATGCCAGTAAAATAGTTGACCCTTGGTATTCATTCTACCCCCTGATCAATTTCTACCTCTTTGGTCCGCTCTATTCGGGACTAAATTATTTAATTTTGGGATGTGGTGGGTTATGAGGGGTAGGGCTTCGATCGTAAAATTTATCGTAAATCACATTGGTTACATTATGATCCCACTAATGTCCATATTGTTAGTAATGATGGTATTAATCATAATGGTGATATTGATAATAACGGTCTTAAGAATAGTCATAGCGATAATAATAATGACGACAATAAAATGATGACAATTTTAGTAATATTACTTATCATAATCATAACTGTAAGAAAATTGATTATAATAATAAGGTGCGATTAATATGCTACATACGTAGTGTCTATATTAATTAGTGTGTATGGAAGTGTGTTTATTCTTTGATTGGTGCGAAGCGGTTACTTTATATTTACCGCAATCTTACTGCATGGTCCGTGATATCAGTAATCGACTGTACTATTCGTTCTATATTATGCAGCTAATGCGTCAAGTGAATCTGTCGACGGCGAGGCTCACAATTGACAAATTCGATGTGCTTGCTTACCTCATCTCCTAATCAAACCGACACTTAATAATATCTCTCTGTGATACTTACATATTCGCTAATTATGTGCGGGTTTAGTGTCAACGCAGGTATGCATGCAGTGTAAATTCTGTGTGTTTTAAGATCGTGCTCCCGGTTAAAGTGCATGTCAATCAACCCGTATTGTTAGGCTAGCGCGGGGGATTTAATTGCGACAAGAGAATTGTTGGTTGAGGTTAACACTTGTCATTTTTGCTACTGACCGCGTAGGCTTATGAATGTTTAGTCGGTTTTTTGGACGATTGTTCCTGCCGTACGGTTCATGCCATAACGGGTGGCTTATCTAAATTATTCATCGAAAATCTACTAAATCTACTGTCTCGACGTCGATCGTTTATCAGACATTTGTTTGGTTTAAAAATTTCCCAAGAATTATTATCAGCGGTTGATATCGGATTCTCCATGTGATACGGTACGGAGATGAATAAGTCGTTTACGATTTCCCGCATTTACTCGTTAGCGATCCAACCGCCGAAAGTGTAACTTATGAAATCTAAGAATTGGTTTGATTACTTCACCGTAACTACTGAAGCTATCTCTCTACAAGAGGAAGGATTTTTAAAATAGAAAATTCATAGCTCTTGGAATGTCTATCTATGCTCCGACAAATTGTTCCCTATCCTACCAGAGAAGCATAGTTGGACGGACGTATGATTGCTGAGCCAGAGAACTTATCAACTTCTCCATTGTTTTGTTTCCGCACTCCGTTCAACCCTCGTGACTAATCATCCAGCCGGATGATCTGTGCCTTATCGATACGAGTATCGACAGTTCCAGACGTCCTCCTGGCTAATCGGCTCACCTTCATTATCAATAAGGTTATTATGACAATTAAAAATATATAAAGTAAATACTAAAAATTTCTAGACATGATACCCAATATATTCAGATGGCAACTCTTCGGTTATTCATGATTCCGCAATCCTACCCTACCATTACCTTTTGATCAACCCCCGGTGACTACCACTACCACCATTGATGCTTAGCTCAAAATTCCTATTGGATACTCCATCTTTCGCCTCATACCTTCCATGGTCTTGCATATTCATATCCACTAATTCTTACTACATCCTGACTCGTCGATTCCCTCCTCTTTGTGCTATCTCCCTCATTGATCTCAACTCTTTTCTAACCCCCACTTCCTTCTGGCCTCCTTGCCCTGTCCACTAATCGGTCATCAACACTTCTCCCAAATTTCTCATTAAATGGCCCTCGACTAACCGGATATTGGTCATTTTCTTCTCGTTCCGAACCTAGTTGAATATCCAATCTCATGAAGTAATCCCAAATTTCCCTGGCTCGAATCTTTCATTCTTCTAAATCTCCTAACAATTCTGCCGGCATCACTGGGATTTTTGTCCGTTGATCCTTTCATCTACATAATCATACTAAACTTGCATCGTCCCGTTGCCATCCCGGAAGATCCACTGTACCACATCGTCGCATATCAAATAACAATTTTTAATAACGAACCCATATAACAGAACATTTTATTAATATGACCAAAATAGTTAAAAGTGATTATAATCAAAATTAAATATTCCATTAAATCATTCATATACATCTTACTAACTATTATGAAATAAGGATAACCTAAATAATTATTATAAATATAAATCAAAAGAAATGAGAACTTATCATAGAAAATTAATTTTGGTTACCAATATAATAAAACCATCAACTATTCTAATAAAATAAATCAAACGCACCTGTTGAATTCTCGTTGGGCTGAAACTGAATGTACGCAAGTAATGAATGTCGTTAATAAATTTGTTTTTCGATTCCTGGATAAAAGTTTAACGGGCTGCTAAGCTGTATTACCTTAACAATATTTTGTAAAACTGAACAATTTGTCACGTTGTTCCCTTATATACTGGATTCTGTCCAATCAGAATCCAGTAAGTTGTAATATTATAATTTTATTCTTTTTCTTCCCTTTTTTATTATTTTTGTATATTTTCTTTACTTTTTTGTAACTTTATTAATAAATAATTTTTAATATTCTTATTTTCTTTTCCTTTGAGGGTTTTTGGGTGTTTTTATCGTATTTTTCTTATTTTTAATTAACTTTTATTTTTAGATTTGTCATTAGTATGTTAATTTTTTATTATTTTTGTTATTCTTTATTTCTTTTCTTTCTAGGTGTATTTTATTGGGACTTCCATTGTTATTTTATTTTGACTTATCCGTTTCCCATTTTCCCCTATTTTGCTCCCTTAACTTAATTCTTATTTTAGTTATTTTACATGGTGTTTGGGTCCCACTCAGTTATCAGCCCAACATTATTGACCTTTTTTAAATCTTTATTGATAATTCTATGTTCTTCATCAAAGTCATTCTTTATTGTTGTGTTCTAAATTTTTTCTTTTATGTATGTATTTCAATATTATTATCATTATATTTTCCGTTACGATTCGACCAATTCGAAAGCGTGTATGGCATGTAATAAATTTTATATTAAACACACATCTCGAAAAATACGACCACCTCCAATACCAAAAGTTCACAAAATACAAACCCGAAATAACAATAAACACCTGGGAAGAATTTCAGAATCTCTATTACCCTCAACAAAAACCTTTACACAAAAAATGACTCTTATATAATAATATTTAGTATGGTACTAATAACAATAATAATAATATGCATAATTACCCAAACTTATAGAAAATATAAGTGGAAGAGGCAGCGTTATAGGAGTCATCGTATTAGGTATGTACCAGGAAGATACACACCATCCACTCTATGTTAAAACTAATTGCCCAATCATATCTCACTTAGCCATTTACCCAATTATATTGAGAAAATACATTTATTCAATAAAATTTAAACACAAATTACTATATATGTGTCCAGTAATTTATAAAAATTACTCATATCTGATTATATATTATATTCAGCGTCGGATTTACCTATAGGCAGACTAGGCACTGCCTAGGGGCCCGCAGTATTGGGGGCCCCAAAATCGAAAGAAGTTTCTCAAAATTGAAGCTGATTAAAAATTTTTTGAGGTCAACGATGAGTCAAAAAATTTTGAATAATTTGGCCTTATTATCTTGTAACATTGATAAATTGAAAGCTATTGATTTTGATTCATTGATTGATCAATATGCTCTAGAAAAATTTAGAAAGAAAGTTTTGTAAAATTATATTTTTGACATGACATATGTATCTTATTTTTAAACGGAATTATTTAATAAATATATTTCAAAATATAAATAGGTAGTAAATAATTATTTCTTAAATACTTTTAGCAAATAAAATAACCTACATAATTTCCTTGAAATATACTAATTAATTTTGAGGGCCCCAAAAAGCTCCTTTGCCTAGGGCCAACAAATGCTTAAATCCGGCCCTGATTATATTGCATCTCAGGGTAGGCCCAGTGGTTGCAGTATTATAAATTATATAATTTATTTTTATTTTAGATTATTATAGCCTTTATCAAGCAGTCAACCAACAGATAAATAAATGCAACAGATAAATACAAACACCATACACCATTTTACAAAGCAATACACAATAAGACCTATGCAGATGACGAAGAAGTAACAATAAGAAAATACCCCAACTAAGTTTGTATACCAAACGAACTAAAGGTTGAAACAGAGGAAAGAGAAATGTATCTCATAAAATTCAACACATCTAGAAGATTCAAGTTAAAAGAACTGATCGGTAGCTTTGAAGAGAGTGTAGTTGCATATGAAGACGTTAGTAGAGATATGAAGATTTCCCACACACCCCAAAAACAATATCCCTAAAACACAAAGGAAAAATTTTAGCAACAGGAAATAACGTATCAATGATGTTCAAAACAATCAAAAATAGGAAAATGCCATCAGAATTCAACAATATTATAATACAAATGCTCAACATGTCATGTGTCATAGCAACATTACAAAACCCTTTTAAAAGTTTAGAACCCATCTGGTCAAACATCACTCCAATACCAATAATACATGCCTCATAGCCAGACTTATATAGAATGAGTTGGAACAGGCCATAGAAAGAGACACGAAAAAAATTACTTGAAACAAACAAACATATAATGATGAAAATATAGACAGATGGAATGTCGATGGCAAACAAACAGAAATAACGGAACATATGGAAATAAATGATGAATAACGAATGGAGGAGGATGAGCTAGGACCAGAACCTACGATATCAATAGAAGATATTCAGAAAGAACATATCATAACATATGACAGAAACATAAAAAATACTGCAATATTCCTAAATGAAAATGAAATAAATATTTACTGTGTAAAAAGGGTTATGGGGACATAGCTTAAAACGCCATTAAAAACGCTTTTAACGCCACAGGGAGTAGTGTTAGAAGATGGACGAACACTGAAGATTGTAAAACTGAAACATTACATAATAGGGACAAATAAATATAGGATAAATGTGCACGTGGATAATAATCAATAATGACAATATTTATGTGATTAATTGGATATTATTATATTGACTTGTGATAATAACTTATTAATTATTAACAATTTTACTTTGATTCATTTAGTTATTTGTTAATTATTTTATCGATAAAACATGTGATTACGAATATTTGAGTTTGACATTTTCAATCATTTATTTATGTTTTGTCACAATTTACAAAATAAAGGGAACCGATATATTTTTGATGGAATAATCTTTGAAACGTGCTGATCAAAATTGTTCTATAATATTATACTGAAATTGTTTTGTTGCTATTTATTTCAACTATATTATTATTATCATTATTATTATTTTTTTAGTATTATTTTTGATATTATTTATTTTTATTATTATTAATTTTTTGTATTTATTTATCATTAAGTGCATGAAATTTTCTAAAAAATGATTAAAAGAGATGTCTAAAATGAAATTGGTTATTTAACTAAAATATGCAGTAATCAGCAGTCATATATTAATACAGTCAGTAAGACATACAAAATAATTTATACAAATTGTTTAATCAAAATAAAACCGGACTATTAATACAAAATTATTTAATTTTTAATAAAAATATATTTGATCTAAACAAAATGTTGCTAAGCACTTCAATTATTAGACAAATTTCTCAAAATCATTAAAGAAAACAAACCGAACGAAGAGATGTTTATAAAGCTTTCAAATATTTATGGAATCGTAAATTATGATTATTTGACAAAACAAAGTGTATTGACACTCGAAATGGAGTGTCCCCAGAAATGTAGTATATAAGCAGACTGATTTCTCTGTCAATCGACCCAAAAAAAATCAAAGCTTTCATGAAGAATTCCATATTCAGAAATTGATATTGCAATTTAGAGCATACCTATTTACACATCTGAGCTCAGGAAGCTGCAAGCATAAACATACACATACACGCATAGATATAAAACACGAACCGAAGTTATTTTGAGGTAATTGTTATATTCTTTAAATTTGTAATTGTGATAAATAAATAAATTTGTTGATCCAGTGTTTGTGTTCTTATTTATATTGGAACCATCAATTTGAGATTTGAGAACCTCAACATCATTATTGTTGTAATATTATGTTCAATTTAATTTTTTATGTTTATTTATTTTTAATTTTAGGTACTTTTTGATTTTCAGCTAAATAGACTCCAATTTATTAATGCCTCTGAAAACAATCCAGCCGATGGTGCGAAGTGCTAGGGTTAAGTTTTGTTCTTAAATTCTTCACTTCTCCCTCAGCCATGATGGTTTGTGTCGGCGCATTCATCAGTTATATGCTGGAGTTTGGTTCCAGATGTCCGATTGTACTTACATTTATATTTTAGAGCTTACATGGGTAGGGTCTGGCTTAATGGAAATGTCACCGATACGCGAGCTCATAGATTTCATTGTACATTATTTATTAACACTTATTTGCCTTGCTTCTAAACCCCTACTATACATCTTTGACTTGATGTCGGATTAACATGGTATCCCTATGATTATTATGCCAGGCATTTGTAGAGGGACGAGAATCTTTTGTAAAATTAAATAAAAATTGTGCAATGAATAAAGTTGTTGTCAAAGCAAATAGAACAATCGATCGACGTACCCTGTGATTGAGTTGTTTGACGGCTAGTGATTATTGTTACTGTTACAGAAAATTATACTAGAAAGGTTATTCTTCATGTAGTGTCGTAATAACTCTGTGTAATTAATTGATTCGGAGTTAATTGGTTGTAATTGCAACTTGTTAATAATTAATAAAGGTTTATCTTGTTCGGGATTGTCAATTTGTGAATTAATAAAACACGCTTTGGAGTTAGTGAAAATTTAAATTTACAAATATTATCACCAACAAAATAACCCAACAATTATAATATTATAAAATACAAAGTAACAATTAATGCAAAATATTATAGGGGGGTGGTGAAGAAAACAATTTCTTTTTTGAATTGAAGCAAGTTATTTACATTTATTTTCCTTTGAAAACTTTAAATCTAATATTGAAAATATCAAAGAAAAACTGTTGGAAGATTTTGAAGAAGTAATCAAGAATTGGGAGAATATAAATATGTAAATTCAAGCCGCTCGTTCTGACAAGTAAATTGTACATTTTAAGTACAATTTTCGCAACTTAAATTTTTACTGTATCAATTCCAAGAACTTGAACCTCAGGGTTTTTATATAAACTCTTGTGATTTCTATCTATTTGAATTTTAAAATATTATTAATTTTAAGGTTTTTATTATTTTTTGAATTTGTCCTAAAAATTTGTTGCTATTTCTTTTATCAATATTAACTTCAAAATAATTATTTTTACCTACCTGAGTTTTCACGTGATTGACTTTTATTGAAGATGGAACTAAAGGTTTTGGTATAGTTCACATAAACCGTTTTATCTCACCTCTAAGCTTAAGTTGATCCTATTATGGTTCTTGGATTTTAGCGTTAACCATAGCTAAACAATACATGTTTATCTGTAGCACTTTAAAACGCTCATCCTTTTACTTATTAATTTTAATCTCATCGGTTTTCTCGCAACCTCTGTCAGTGAGTTTAATAGTAATTATTATTAGGATTATTTTCTTGATCAAAATATGCAGCTTCATATATATTTCCCCAGTAGTTGTATCTTTCAAGCTCATAACATCGAGAAATCCTTTAGTTTTGTTTATTCCACTATACATATTTCGAATAAATATAGCAAGTTGAGTGGTCCAAGCGAGTTTGATGTGAACGGCTAATTTGACTGAACTTTTTCTGACAATTTCTTCGACGGCAACAATATTGAGCATCCTAAAATGGTTTCATTTTTTTCCAATAATATGTGATATTCGCATGCTGGTATTAACAATTGCATTTGATAAAATTATTTGTTTATGAAATATGTTTCGTTCTGTAGTTAGACTTGCTTATTTCACCTTTCGTTCGTGGATAATTATAATTATCATGCTATTGTTCAAAATGTCATTTTCAAATTGTCTGATTATATATTGAGGTAGAGTGATGACAAATTAAACATATATTGTCTTTCACCTGATCGAAAAAATATAAATTTTCTGAAAACTTTTATATATCAACGTACTTATAATATATATCAACCAATTAAATTTAATATTAATTTTTATTTATAATTTGGTAATGATGTCATTGGCATGAAGTAACATTGGATAGAGCAGCCTTAACGTAATTTTATTAGATTTTTTTTACTCATCATATATAGATAATTTAATTTGTGAATAACTGGTGAGGAGGAAGTTTTATAAAAGAAGCGAAAATCATTATTGGATTCGCATAACAGTCGAAGAGAAAATTCAGCCAAACGATTAATATCAAAGTGAAAATTAGAGAAAAAGTATTAAAAGAGCCATTATCTTCAGCTAGGTGCGGTTTCTCTTATGTGCACTTGTCTTAGTATAAAGTGAAACTTTTATTTTGTCAGTGAAAATTGGAACAGTTTTGATTTTGTAGTAAAAATAAAGCTTATTTTGTTTAGTTTCTGGAGTTGGATCATAAGTTCTGCTTTATTTAACCTTTTGCGGTCCGTAAGAAAAAGTTACCCACCAGGTCCACATTTGTTTTAATGATTTTTTGTTTATATGATTTTCTTGAACTAAATTGGGTTTTTCTAATAAAAGGTATTTTTTGGAATTAAAATTTTATTTTATGACAATTATACAATATAAATAATCATTCAAAAAGACACGACATAGGACCGCAAAGGGTTAAAATCAATGTTT
This sequence comes from Schmidtea polychroa, assembly GCA_959609185.1. Taxonomy (NCBI): domain Eukaryota; kingdom Metazoa; phylum Platyhelminthes; order Tricladida; family Dugesiidae; genus Schmidtea; species Schmidtea polychroa. Next base: position 142,512 of record CAUHTR010000203.1, read on the forward strand.
TTATTTGTTTCTTAAGGGTGGTACAACTTTGATATTTGATGAGACATGGTTGTGGAGTGACCGATTATTGAATTTGAATGTAAGATCATTCAGTTCCATTGATACTGAAATCAAGTCACCTTTATTGTTCTAATGAGTGTCAAATATATCACTTTTAACCCTTACAACACTCCTGGGATATTTTATATCCCAAACCTTTTTGAAAAATGTTTACTGCTGGGATAAAAATATCCCTACCATAACATACTACTGGGATCTATGCTATCCCAGCTGAAAACCTGAAAAACCTGTATTTTTATTCCATTTCCTATAACAAAAAAAACAGAACACTAAAAATTAATCATTTTCTGAAGAAATAAAATTCAGTGTTGAAAGGGTTAGCCATTTATTTAAACATATTAACTGCCAATAGGATTTTCGTAAAATGTCCAAAAACATTTTAACGTTGTTAAGTTTACTTTAATATGATAGATTGTTTTAAGATATTTTTGGGATGAATTACAGTATTTATATGTCTGCCACCAGTGTTCGACGCGGCGCTAGTAGTAAAATATCATATATGGCCTTGGTGTTTGTTACCGGTGGCTGATATAGAAGTCAACGTGTTAACTAAGTTAGCCATACGACAACAATTTTATTTCATTAGATTCTGTTAATTGTTTTTCTAAAAAGAAATGAACAATTCGTAAACATTGGCTGTTAGTAATACATTTATTAACAATCTATTTAATTCTCAAGATAAACAAATAAATGTTATTGTCATACTAAATTTATCATTAATACTAAAATTGATGAATTTCCAAACTTATTTCATTATATTATGTAAGAATTTATTGAATTTTTAATTGGTTTTTATTCTAAAATTCAGTGCTAAATTTTGAAATCAATTTTTCACTAGGATCATATCTGTATCAAGAAATTGATGGAGAATTTGACAATAGGGCGAGTTTGTCTTTTGGAGTTGTATTATATGATTTCAATGGGGTTTTACTGTATGCAATTGATACGAATGGATATCGGTTATCGATTAAAACAAAAGATTTTTTTTATTTGAATAAAGAATTTGTGTTCAATTTCAATGGACAGGAATTCATCAGACCAAGTATGAAATAAATAATTTTTACGTTAAATATATTTATTAATAGGTGGCTCCGTTAATCTCCATTCTGTACTTCATATGCACATTTTGCTTAAATTTAAAGAAAATAATTTGTATTTTAAATACGAACCTCAATACATTTTGTCGGATGTTTTTAATAAGTCTCATCTTCATGAAGGTTAGATCAGATCTAATATTAATTTATAGTTACTGATTGTGCTGGTCACATTTTTATCGTTATTTGATAAAACTTATTAATATAAGTAGAATTTATAAATATTTACAATTTTAATTACCCTAAAATCGCGCAGATAAGCCGCATTTATATATTTTTTTAAAATTACTTGACATTTGTTCTAAAAAATTTGACTTTTTTTCTCAGATTAACCGCGGCTTATCTGCGCGATTTTAGCGTAAATAAAAATTAAATGAAGTAAGTATAAAAAATTAAATATACCAGTGTGTCTAATAAGTACCCGGATTACCTATGATAGAATATTTTTTGATAATTATTTTTATTATCATAAGTTGCATGTATAGTGATAAGTTATTGGAATATATTTAGTTTTATTGAATTATCCTTTATTTGTTTTCCAGAGCTTCATTTCAAAATTTTACCCGAGTCATGCTATATCCGGTGGAATATCGCAGTGTGATAAAATTTTTAGTTTAGCGTGGAGATAAAATTGAGACAGTTTTAACTAAGTTGATTGAAACTTATGGGAATACTTTCCTTTCACATACTACCATCTACCATTTGATTAGTCAGTTTAGGCATGGTCGAGAATCAGTGTTTGATGATGAAAAGAAAATGCAATGTGCCAGAGTGACGAATTACCACAAGAAAGGTTTCGAAGACATTGAATGTGTTCCCGAATCAAAACCAGAATCAGCTGGATCTGGCTGGAATCTGGCACATCCCATCAGAAACCATGATGCTAATTAGACGGGTGATTTATTCGTAGATTTTGCTGAATTTGTGGTTCTGGATCACCCTCCATACAGTTTGAATCTTATTGTCTATTTAATCACACGAAGAAAAATGCTGACAATATGCATCAGAATAGGGATGATATCCTGAAGCTGCAGCCACCGATTTTCTACAAAAATGCTTTCCTGGAATTTGTTGAGTACTGGAAGAAGTGTGTAGCTCACGAGGGGTCTTATGTTGAAAAATAGTACCTATATATAATTAGTGTTCCTGCGTTGTAATATGAAACTTCTGGTGTTTCGCCTTCTTATTTAGTCCGTTATTTATTGGCCACACTACGTATATTTTTTTATATATCCTGATTTTTCACTTCCTTTTTCACATTATATTTCAACATGTCTAACGAAACATCAGAAGTTGCCAGAAGAATAATTTTACAATAAATTTTACACGGAAATTTTTTAAGTTTAATTTATTAATAATTCGAATTGTAAAGTTAATAGTTCTGTTGAGCAAAGAAAAAGTTTGAACACAGAATTTTCAAAAGTTTTAATTTTCATTTAAACAATAAAGACAAATTATTATTGAGCTATTGGTGACTTACCTAAGTCATAGACAAGGTATAAAATACAAGTCATGGTAAGATTCATCTGAATTTTCAAAAATATTTAATATCAAGAAGCATACTTTAATTATTTTTAAATTTTAAAATTTATTGTTTTAATATTAAAATAATGTTATTGAGTTATGCTTTTCGTATTCATAGAAGTTCCATGTTAAAAGATATTCAAAATTCAAATTTTAAAAAATTTTAAAATATTGTCAATTTTAAAAGACTTTTCAAATGTTTCACCCATGTCTCTTGACATAAAGTTGTTTATTTTTGGAAAGAGCGAAAATGTTTCTACAAGATGCTGTATGGTTGGTAATTTAAATATTTCTTGATATTAATTTTTATATTTTGATGAAATATGACTTGAAAATCAATTAATAAAAAAAATTTAATTTATATTTCTCATGCATTTGTCAATCATACACTTATATAAATCACACTTTTATTGTAGAACATTTAATTACACACTTTTTATTATATGTATTATAGTATTATAATAACTTTTTTTCAAATTTCACCACTGATTTCTTTTCAATTGACATTGTAATTATATAATTTATGTTATTTTTTTATTATTATTTCAAATATATATTACTATTAATTATTGAAGTTTATTAACTATTAAGTCAATATAACTCTGTTTCCGAAATCAGGAGATTTTTATATGCACAGAATGTCATGTTTTAGGTTATCACTTCTTATATTTGTAATATGAGATTAGTACATTGAGGGCGGAGCATATTAGAGGCAGTAACCGTCAGAATTTTTTTAATTTAATGTATATACATTACTTCATTTACTTCATTCTTGTTATAAAAGTGATTATTTTGTTAGTTTTATTAGGAAATTGATCAATTTGACAAGTAAACATACAGTAAAATAAATCCGGTTATTGAAATCATTGTCATTTTCAAGTAACATTTAACAAATTCTTGGATATTTTATGTATATATGGTTAAAACTACATTATCGTTTGAAGTGTCATTTCACAAGGGGTTGGGTAGAAAAGGGATGACTCAGAGTATGTGAACATTGAGATACTTTGAAATAAAATTAAATAAAGAAAAGTAACACAAAGACATTGGGTAGAAAAAATCATAACTCATTTAAAAATTTTTTATTTTCTTTGTTATGAGTGATCACTTTTTTCTACCCTCCCCTTTATGTTTACGGACTCACTTCTTCCTACTAGTAATATTGTTGTTGTTATTATTATTATTTTATTATAATTATTTTAATATTATTATTATTACAATTAGACTCCTTTGATAAATTTCCAATGCCACGGCGGTATCTTTCGGCGAAAAACAAAACATTTATTTGGATTGGAAATGTTCCCTCTAAATACCAAACGTATATAATATCAAACATTGGATGCTTGGATTATTTTTATTTCAATTCTAAGAAAGTAAACTTTAATATGATTGATAAAAGGTTTTCCTCATTTTGTGCGAAAGAAATGGACGAAAGTGTTTGTTATAATAATTCATGTTATTCAAAAAAATATTTTGAAAACATTCTTGACTGCTCTTTTTTCTCTTTAAATGTGAAATCTTATTGTCACAAAGGTAAGTAAATTTTCTTGAGGTTTTGATGATATATTTGTGATAAATTTATATTTATAATAACATATGTTTATTTAGGAATTTTCTGAGTGTCATTTGCTAATATATTATTTTATAAACAATCTATTTAGCACTATGAAGGGGGTTTTATTGAGTCTTTTCATCCGAAATATTTTGACAACATTTATAACTTGATGGGTGAAGGTTGTACAAAATAATAATGCTATTCATCTGAGAGCAATAACTAGTAAAATATTCGAAAATAGTTCCAAATTTATTTTCTAGAAAACATTTTGTCTTTAAACCTAGTTGTTAATTCCGAATGGTAAATAATCCTTATCCTACTGAAAATCTTTCTTATTTCCTTATCTGGAGATAAAAACCGAACTTCTGAATTTTCATTTCTCACTATATCTGAATTTTTCATAAGATTAGTGCTTTCCTCCCTGTTTGACCAATCGTCTTCAAACGATTCCCTTGGTTTCCATATAGAAATAGAGCGATAATTAATTTATATTCCGGTTTCCTTCACTTAGTTTACAAGCTACTGTTATCGATTATTCTTTTAATAAAGTAAATGTTTACATTTTTTGAATATTTCTTTCTCATCATATATCATCGTTTCCTCTACCCTTATTATATGAACTGCTTTTATGAACTTTCCAGCAACACTTTCTATTATTATAAGATAACGCCAATCAAATATTCTTTTCACGATATATTTCGACAGTTTTCCTGTCATCATCAGGTGGGATATAATAACTGTATAAATTTTAAAAAATTTATTAATTTTATTAATTATATAAAAAAAAATTTTATTTAATAAAAACATTTAATTATTTTTAAAAATTATAATTAAATTAATTTATTATTTTTAAAATTCTAGCATTCAGAATTTAATTTCATAATTTAAAAAATTTTATTAATTATTTAATTTAACACAACAATCAATACATACAATATACAAAAAAAAATATTTAAAAACATTTAAAATACAAGTATTCACTGCATTCTGCACATTAATTTTCCGATTCAATGACTTTATCAACAACACCTCACAAATTACACGTTCCCAATAATTATCAAAATTTTTTAATAAAATTTTAAAATCAGACATACCTATTTTAATCTTACAGTCCTTATTTTGCTCGCTAATATGGGTCAAAGCCTTTGGTCTACAATGTTCTCGAGCTTGAATACATAGATGACCGGAAGTCTCCCCAATGTATGTGGCATTACATCCATTATGTGTAAACTGATAAACGAGATCGGAACACAATTCGACCGGAGTTTTTGACTTATTAATAAACATATTGCGTACTTTTCATGAAGTTGACACTATCCTATAGTCTAAATTCCCTAACTGCTTTCTTATCTTCACTTTATAATCCTTAAAACTTTCTGAGTACGGCAATACTAACACAAATTTAGGGTCATCATCCTTGCTCACACTTTTTAATTTATTTAACTCATCAGACTCACGCACCTCAACAACATCACACGCAGATTTTCTCAAACATGGATCCTTAGGATTTTTAATAAATTTGTCAACAGTCTCTTTTACCATAATTAATAAAAAGGATTTTGAATAACCATTCTTCATTAACAATTCAACCAATTTGTCAACACTTTTTACTGAATTTTCTATTACTTTCTAATATATTCCTACTTGCTATCCATTATATTCCTGGTCACTATTGTAAATTATTTCATTTTTACAACCTCATCACCTTTAAAATATAGAATACCATGAATAAGGCAAACAAAATTAAGGCATAGTCTTTGTATATATAAATTCAGACATTATATCAGAATCGGAACCCCTATTAGAAATTCTATAGTTTTGGGAACTAAAATTAAACTGGAGATGTCAATATAAAAGATGAGAGATATCCTTTTTAAATGAATCATTATACACAAATAATATAAAGACGTTTCATGGAGAGCACGAGGTTTCTGTAAATAACTATTTTCCATAATATTAAAATCAAAGGAATCCTTCTTGTTCAGGTGAAAATCAGCCTACAACATTAGAGCTTATAAACGGATATTGTTGTAGAGAAATTATTATCAGCAATCATCGAGGTTATGTGAATCGAATTGGTATTTTCAATGAAATTAATCTTCTGATATATCCTTTGATTGTGGCTTTTGATACCTCTGGTTTTGGTATCCTGTCGTAGGTTTAGGAAGCTATAAATTAGTCTAAATTCCTGAATAAAGCGTACCCTTTTATACAAATATAATTACGGCAAGTTATTAATTTTCTACATAACAATAAAATTCTGTATTCAGTTCTCTCACAATCAATAATATCATTATCGATTTCTTTTATCTTCATTTTAGACTATTGATCAATGTTTTTAATTTATTAAATTTGATGATCGAATATCGCCACTTCTTTTCATTTTGATACGATTTCTTATTCTCGTTTGATAATTTTTGTCAGACAATAATATTTGTTAGTTTCTTCTTTTCCTGAACTTCGGATGTTAATTGCATTGATCATTAAATTACAAGTAAATTTACGCTTTCAATAAAATATATTTTTATTACACAATATTTAAACAAAGTTAGAAAAATCCAAAATATGCAATTTTTCTTAAGAAAATCGTTTTAAATATTTATACATACATTCAACATACGATTTTTAATTACTGTATTTTTTTATTGTGACCTTTTTTAAAAATTAATTTCAGTTATATACTTCTTTTATTATAATTAATTTATAGAAATCTTAAAAGTATTTTTAAACATCTCACAATATTTATAAAGAATTTTGGGGAAATGTTAGAGTACTTAATTGATGAAATAAAACATTATTTATTTAAGATCTAGTGAATCACGAAAATGAAAGGAATTTCTACGAGAATTTGACAAGCAAGGTCGAAGAGAGTTCTTTCAAATTAATTTGGAATTTCAATTATACAAACAATTTTTGTTTACTCAATGTTATATTAAGGTAAACATCAAATAATCTTGTTGATAATAGCAGAATAGAATTTCAGTGATAATTCGACTATTGGATTTAATATGGATAATGATAGTACAGTTTCGATGCGTTTTACGGGTAGAGATTCTAAAACTATTAAATTACAGACAATATTGCGGGCTCACTCCATTAATATTCTTTTAATAAAATTTCTAGATACCGAATTATATGTAAAGGTAATTAATAGTTTTATACAATTTATTCAAATAATTTAAACTTAATTTTTTGTTTAAAATTATGTTAAAACTATAGGTTTAATTACAATGAGTGGTTTATAAGGATAATAATATTGTTTGGGTTTTGTAAAATAACTTAGAGACACCGAATTATGAGCAAAGTGATTAAAATTTAAAATTTTGCATAAAAAAGTAAAAATTAATTAAATAAAATTGTTGAAGATACCTAAATGGAAAAGAATATAATAAATAAATAAATTACCTGGGGGAAGATCGCCATGACAAACGGGACGATCTATGGGAACTCAGAAAAGAAAGCGGAAGCAAAAAGAAATGAGGAAGAGGAGAGAAACAAAAGAAATCAAACATGAAAATAAAAACCAAGGTCAGTACTAATTAATTAGTACAAAAAGGAAAGGGAATTTTGAAATCAGAAAAAAAAGGAAAACAATAATATTCTTATATCGACAGCCTGCCAGTGATAACATAAGTGCTGGGAGAAGGCGGTTAAACAAAAAAGTAAAGAGGGAAAATAGCTTGATAGCCGTCAGAGATAAAAATGGAACAGTCGGGGAAAGCAGGAGAAGGAAAGTGGAAAAACACTTGGTTATCTTGAATGCCACTATATAAGCAAACTATATAAAGAAAAAAAAATTAGAGACAAAGAGTGACGTAAATTGAGACGAACCGTGAGAGACAAAATGAGACAAAAGTAAGACGAGAATAGAGAGAAAATTGGACAGAGTCGAACAAACGTTATTGGAAAACGATTTGTGAAGAATAATTTTCAAGAAAAAAATTTGTGAAGAATAATTTTTGAAGAAGATTAAAATAAAAGGAATCAAACAGGAAAATAAAAATCAAGGTCAGTAATAATTAATTAGTACAAAAAGGAAAAGGAATTTTGAAATCGGGGAAGAAAGAAAACAACAATATCCTTATCTCGACAGCTTGCCAGTGATAACAGAATTAATATGAGAAGGCGGTCAAACAAAAAAGGAAAAAGGGAAAACAACTTGGCAGCTGTCAGAGATAAAAATGGGACAGTCGGTGAAAGCAGGAGGAAATGGAAAAACACTTGATTATCTGGAGTGCCACAAGAGAAGCAAACTATATAAGAGGGAACAAATTCAGAGACAGGGGACGCGAAATTGAGACAATTTCGAAGACGATATGAGAGATAAAATTATTGGAGAAAATTAGACAACGTTGGACGAAACGTTGTTGGACAAACGATTGTGAAAAATAATTGTAAAGGAAATAATTGTGGAGAATAATTATTGGAGAAGAGTTGAAGAAAAGAATTAGTTGAAAAATAAAACGAAAAGAAGTTATTTAATTATTTGGATAAAGATGTGAAGAAGGTCAAAGAAAACAACCAGCTCAAAGTCCCAGTTGATAAACCAATCAGTAATTTGTGATCTTTTAATCCGGTGTTATACACAAGTGCTATTCCTCACCGAGTGTTGTAATAAGCATTGTATAGACACCAAGCAGAGTGTTTTATTGATTGCCAGTGTAAAGAGAAAGTTTATTTGTGATTATCAATAAAGATTGCTGTTGTCAAGTGTTATTTGTGGATCGTATAAAGACACGTTTGGAGTCAAAATAACATTTAAATTTATCAATAATAAGTAATATAATAATTCAAAATACATTTGTCTAATTAATGATTTTATTATTCCTATTTATTATTTAAATACATAAGTTTCTATACATAATCCCATGTGTTCTCGATCAGTATAAAAGCTCACCACAATACCTTTATATTATATCCGAAAAATCAGTCGTTCAAATTTTCACTTATACATTTGACCTTTGTTTGATAGTGCTAGCAGGTAGCCCTAAGCGAAACTGAACTTTTAAAAACTTTTATTAATCTAAAAAAATTTATTTTATTAATAAAATAAAAACTAAACGTAAAAACATAGTTTTTAAAACTATATATCTCACTCTTACATTCAATCAAAATTAAAATTTCAATATGAGTGCTGAATGCTATAAAATATTTAATATCATGCAAAATCGCCTAGTTAAGAAATTACTTTCAAAGGAACATATTATTAATATTTTAAAAGAAATTTTGAAAATATTAATAAAATTGAAAATTGATCTGAAATTTTGAAAAAAATACATTGTTCTCGACAACGAATCTATCTGCCAAATTTCAGCTCCATCCGATCAAAGGAAGTGGGTTAATTTTTATTATTAATATATTATTATTGTTACATAAAGATTAGTTATTCATAAATTACATATTTAAATATATTTTAAAAAAATTATAATAGATTATAAACAAATTTTATGTTTTCAAACAATAATATTGTCAAGTATTTTTCATAAATATAGACAAATATGTATTCTAATTAAATTTTAAAATTTGAACTTGCATGTTAGAATATTAAAAAATTTACAATTTGCTTTATGGCCGCAGAAAAACCATTCACGGGCCGACTTCAGTGGCCGACTTCTGCATTATATGATAAAAATAAAATTTTGTCATAATATATGTTGAATGTTCACCAAAAGATATAAGATAAGAAGCACGCCGTTTATTTAATTAAAACAGACATCAATATAGCGATCTAAATTACTGCAACGTAATATGTTATCGGCACAACAGTTGCGTCGTTCGACACTGTTAAGCAACAGTGTCGCAGTATTTTCTTGTACATTCCCCCGTGATCAGTATGATGTATCCAAGTCATACTGATCAAGATAAAGCGGCTTCCTCCGTGGTCGTATCGGCCAGCCATTACGAGTAGCCGTTCCCATCTTCTCACTTGCTCGATCTGTCTCAGAATGGTATTCGGATTTATCATCAGCAACCATCTACTTCAATGTTTGTGGCAGAATTAATTGCGTTTACAATTTCAATGGGCCATTGAGTAGCACACTTTGCCGGTATTGGCTTAACAATGACCCTTTGCCCAGTTGTATATTCACATGTTTCTGAGTGTTCATCTTCTTTTCCTCGGTAAAATCTCTAATGATACTTGAACAATCCTTCCGCCGGAGCTGTGTCCTGACTGATACCATCTCTAGGTGCGCCGTTGTACCAGAAGAAGATATCTCGGGGATCTGCATGACTCTGGTCACATGACACTTTATGGTCCGGTGGTTTCTTTCTACGATCCCATTTTGAAATTTGTCATAGGCCTCAAAACTGACCATTGAAAATGTGTCTAACAGCGCCCTTTCGATTATGTTACAGCAACGCTTATCTTTTTCCGTCAGATGATCGTGGACCAAAACAGCAGCCCCCTCTAGCAGCAACGGTAGCACGAGTTATATATCTTCTATTTTCTGACGATTAGCCACCAATTTGAATTTCTTCAACCATGTCGAGAATTAATCTATTCCATCATAGGTCTTTATAAATTTTTGAAATTCCATTGCCGCGATAGCTTGTTGAATGTTCGCCAAAAGATATGAGATAAGAAGCACACTATTTATTTAATTAAAAACAGACATCAATATAGCAATCTATATTACCGCAACGTAATATGATATCGATAAGAACTATTGCACAACAGTTTCGTCGTTCGACACTGTTACGCAACGGTGTCGCAGTATTTTCTCGCAAAATATATTTAGATTTTTTATTATATTGCAATTGTCCATGTTGGGGTTCAACAAGAGAGGCACAAAAATGAGGTGAAAATTGATAAAAACACCAAATTCAAAATAAAAATTTAAAGTACAAAATATTAATTAAAAATCAAAAATTTTAAAAAATGAATATTTTCTGGGGGAAACTGGTATGGGCGGATGCTAAATAATGAGACGAGTTCAGCTATAATAAAATAAAATCAATGGGGGGGGGTCCCTAAAAGGAATAAATTACAAAAAACAAAAATTAATTAAAAATTAATTAACTAATGGAAAACCCGAGCTAATGGGAAACCCGAGCTAATGGAGAACCCGAGCTAATGGGAAACCCGATACAATGGAAAACCCGAGCGAATTGAGAAATCCAATTTCGGGAAGGCAATTAATTTAGCCGGATAAAAAGCGCCGTCAAAGGAAATGAGCAAATTCCCTTCAATTAAATTAGACCTCCAAGAGGAAGCCCGGGGGAAATAAAACCAAAAATAATTGGCAAAAATAAAGTCAATTACCAAGCGAGTATAAAAGCAACTGACAAGAAAACAAAATGCCAGTTGGTCGAAGAAAAGAAAATAGAAGTTGACGAGAGCGAAAAAGGAAATATTAAAGTTAGTAGAAAGTAAACCATTTAAAAAATCGAACGTACCAGAAAGGGACTATCTCCCGTTGGAAGATCTACCCTGCGTGAGATTTGTTGGCAAATTGAAAAGTGCAGACAAAACCTGATTGTATCAAGTGTGAGTAAACTAATACAAGTGTAAAAGTGTAACTGCATCAGTGTCAATAAAGATTTTGTGTTGGGTTATTTGTTTATTTATTTATTTGGAAAAGAACACAAAGGAGTCAGATCGTAGTACCGACTTGCATTAAAAACCCAACATATTTGGTGAGCCCGACGTGATCAAAAGTCGGTGAAAATTTGTTGAAATTGTGATAATATTTGAGTGATACCGAAGAATAAAAAGATCGGTGAAAATTTGTTGAGATTAGTAAAGTATCGAAAAAAAAATTTGGAAAAAGATAATAATAATTAAATAAATAAATATTGAAGTGAAACGTTTATTTGAAAGTGGTGAACATTATTCGAGAATTATTAAAGTGGTGAATTTATTATTAAAGCAAAGTGGGAAAATTTGTAACGATTGATTGTTGAAAAGTCAAAATTAAAACGAAAGGTAAATTTTGTAATTGTAATACTTTAAATTTTAGACGAGTAAAACCTGTGTTAACCAGATCATTTTATAAATTGAGAAGCCAAAAACTAGTAGAGAATATAATGAGTACCCAAAGACAAGTTAATAATACAAATAATAATGATGAAACACCGGTGTCCACAGTTTCTGTGGGGAATGCCAGGGAAGGCAATGATTATGCGAGTTGCCAAAAACTACCTGTGGATCAGTACGGTGGAGATCCGCTGGAATTTGTCGATTTTATGGCAGATTACTATATGTATGCGACGGCCTATGGATGGAGCCAATCGATAATGGTGCAAAGATTACCGCTATACCTAAAAGGAGCAGCCAGAGAAGCGTGGCAACAAATTGATAAAAGAATAGTAGCAAATGACTGGACCAAGTTGAAAGACGCTTTAGCCACGAAATTAATCGGAGGGGATATCAAACGGATAATGCGACAGAAATTCTATAACCGCGTACAAAAGCCAGAGGAATCGGTAAGTGAGTTTGCTTATCATTTATCAACTCTTGCAGAGAAAGCGTTCGAAGTGAAACCAGAACAGGCCGAGATGGCAAAGCAGGTAAAAGAATTATTGCAGGATCAATTCTTGTCAGGAGTAAAGAAAGAAATTAAAAAGGCTTTATGCTATGTTGATTTTAATGACTTTGATGAATTGATCAAAAAGGCAATGAAAATTGAGCTAAATTTAAAAAGCACACAGTCAAAATCAGAGTCGTTTGCAGTCATCTCAGGCGCAAGCGAAAGATCAGTAACCCCAATTAGAAACAATCGTTTTCAACAAACAAGTAGTCCATCACCAAAATTTAGATCCAAATTTGAGTCGAACAAGTCAACAGATATTCAAATAGATGGAAAGGAAGGTCCCATCCAATGTAGTCATTGCCAAAGGATTGGACACCATGTTAACCAATGCTGGTTTAAAAATAGAGTACAGAGAAGCCCAATTCCGATTCAGTGTGATAATTGCCAAAGAATGGGACATGACAGCAATCAATGCTGGTCCAAAAATAATGTACAACGGAGTCCAAGGCAAATGTGGCCTGATTGGTTAAAAGGAAATGGTGCGAAAAGTTTCACTAAAGCGAACATTAATGAGCAGAGAACTAATGATAACTTACAATGCTTTAATTGCGGAAGAAAAGGGCATGTGTCACGAAATTGTTTTGCCAGGTCAAGATCAACATCAACATCACCATCACCGCAGAGAGATAAAGTAAATCTACAAGGACAAATTCAATGTCATTCATGCAGAAGTTATGGACACATGGCTAGATCATGTCCAAGAAATATGGATAAATTCCAAAGGCCCATATTAAAGAAATCGATTAGGTTTCAGAGTGACAAACCGCAGATGGATAATGTAGCTTTTATTCAGCCAGATAATTTTAATGAAAGAATTGAAAGCGAAGTGAGAGAAATGGGTCGACGTTTGGATCGATTGATGTCAAAGTTTGAATCAGAAGAGGACTACAATAATCACATGATGTATGAGTCGCAAGAGGAATTGAATGAAAAAGAGTCGAAAAGGAGAGTTATAAAAGATGATTTAGAAAGTGAAAAAGCAACAATGATAATGACCAGAATCGAAAAACTAATTGGAAATAATGAAATAGAGTCGGCTAAAGTGATCAAATCGTTGAGAGAATTAAGTCAAATATCTTTGAGTATGAGAAAGATAAAAAGTGTAATTAGCTTGTGCGTTAACTACTATAATATGAATCCAAAGTATAAAGAAGAAATTAAAGAATTAATGAAAATATTTGGAAAAGCTTTGAGAGAGAAAACAGGGTTAGATTCCATCTTTGTGGAAGTAGTAAATGAGATTGATAAAAGTGTATTATGTTGTCGTTGTGAGGCAAATGATTGTGTAAATGATTTAAAGAATAAATTAAAAGAAAAAAGGAAGGATGCATGATAGAGTTGAGATTTAATGAGAGATTGTTAGAAAATGACGAATTTTTGGTGGATTGTGGATTTATACCAGGAAGTACAAATGAATTAAAAATGGAAAATGTAATTACTAGTGATGAAATAATGAGTAGTAAAATAATAGACAAAAGGAATTCAAGGGAGATATTAGAGGAATTAAATGATGCGTTATATATTGGAGATGAAGATGAAATCAATGAGAAGTTACAGATTATTGAGAAATTAGAAATGGAGGAAAACGATAAACTAAAAATAGTGAATGCAATACGACCATATTTACATGTGAAAACCAGATATGCCAAGTTATTAAGAAGTTTATTGCAAAGATTGGGCAAGGAGCTCAGAAAGGCAAGAGTAGAGTTAAAGCCATTTTTGATAGCATTAGATTATGAGGGATATGGCAAAACGGAATATGTAGATGAGCATTGGTGTGCAAAGGTCCGAAAATTGCGGAAGAGAGCGGCTGAAACGCTGGGAAAAGATGGAATTATTATAGTAATGTACAAAGGTGAAGAACTTGACGATGATGAATACCTATATGATTGTGGGTGTGTACCACAAGAGCTGGATGAAAACGGATATTTGATCCGAGATGGACGAGTGGGATATTTAGTGAACCATATAGTCGTAGTAAAGGGAGTGAGTTTAGAAGCAAATATTGAGTCTAACAAGCCTGACACAGAGGAACAAGGTGAACAAGTTGAAGGAAATAAAGAAATTGATGAAATCGTAAGTAAAAATGAGCAAAAAGATCCTGATAACAAAGATCAGTCCACAGAACCAGACGTACAAGGAGAGCCACTTGTACCTGAAGGCGAAATAAACGGTGAAATCAAAAATAAGAAAGTTAGAACTTATATGAAATAAAGAAATATTTAGTGAGGCTAGAACAGGACGTCGACGAAACTAAGCAAATGTTGAAACATCTCGTTAAAGCAGTATATCCAATGTTCGACATAGAAATAGAGGTAGATGAGGAACTGAAAGAAATAGTTAAAGAGATGAAGAATAGGCTTCCTGAAGTGATGCAGAAATTTGGCGAAGAGAATACATTTTGCGAGAGATCAGTAATTGAAAATTTGGCAAAAAATGAAATTAATAAGGAAGTTATAATAATAGCTTTAACTTATGTTGTTTTAGAAATTGGAACGCATACGTTCGCAAGGTCAGACAAGTTAGAAAATTTGATAGACATCGCTGCCCGGCTAGTAAACGAATATTTAATGAGCTGGGTAAACGAAAAAGGTGGTTGGAAAACACTGTGTTCATCTCTAACAGAAAAGAAAAATGAGAAGCAAGAAATGAGTCCACCACAAAGACGAGTAAATGAAAGAGTTAAGCCAGAACTAAGAAAAACTATGATATTTCCATGGGCGATGTTTATGGTGATTACGTTTTGTGCAATAATTACACAGACATCATCTTTAGTTGCGTACGATTGTTCCCAAACTGAAATGGGAAAAGTTTATTCGGTAGTAGATATGTCGGAATGCCCAGGTGCGTATCCGAGCAGTTTAAAAATAGAAAATGACGTAAAATATTATGTGTATCAAGAGTCTGATCTGCGAAGAACTCAAGTGAGAGAGTGTATTGTCAAACATACAACATTTGTATTCTATTGTGGTAAATGGAGCCATACGTCACTCATAAAAATGCATGCGATACCTAGGCCAGTCGAGGTGCTTCCAGAAAACTGTCTAGCAGCATTTCAAACAGGAGAATTAAAAATAAGTCCAGAAATTCGTTTAAAGGCAAAATTGAACCATAGAATACGAGAAACAATAATTGTAAAGGGAGTTATGAAAGCAAATGGCGACTGTGAAGGTGAACCATATAAAATGAACGGTAAAATTATTCAGCAAACAGTGGTGCTAGAAGAGTATCTCACGGAGTTGAGAGAGTTCGAAGGAGCTTTCGATGATGATACGGGAAAATTACAAACTCATCCATTCTGTAATATGAAACAAACACATTGTCAAACAGGGGAATCGATTCTTGTTTATAATGTAGAAACAAATAAGTGTAATTTAGCGCACTTAAAAACTATGAACTTTAAAGAGCTAGTAGGAGAACAGTTTAGAGATAAACCAGATAATGTCAATATGAATTATAGACCAAATAATACCATTAAATCAACCCCAGTATGGACAAAGAGATTACATAATCGAGTATCAATTGAACCACTGGTAAATGGAATTGACATATATTGGGAACCCCAGGAATCCCAACAAGTAAAAGCAGTTTTTCAAAATTATGCGATAGATACATTGAATAGCAGAAAACCCTTTATAAAGTATGCAAATTTAAAATTACATCATAACTATAATATTCTGATTCATTATTATGAAAAATCTTTATATGAAAACGGAACTGAAATTGATAGTCAATGGATCAGAATACACTCTAGTCAACATATGATACGATTAGTTAATGAAACAAATCGGGTTACTTTTCATATTTTCAATCAATTAGTGAATGTTACCCGACAAGCGGAGCCCAATCAAAAAGCTATTTTATATTATTATGGAAAAATTCAATCGATATTAAATGAAAAAAATAAATCTCAAATATTAACTTTTCGTCAACGTTCACCAATATCGACGTCAAAATTTGTGTTCATTAAAATAAAATACTATAGACGTTCTCTATTTTCAAATTTATGGCAATTAACATTAGTGGAAAATAAAATTGTGCAAATTCCATCTATTAACTCGCAGTATGGAAATCGAAACAAATCAAATCAGTCCAACCGAACCCCTAGCTCTGCCAACGTAATCATCTTTTCTAGCATCAATGAGTCAATGACTAATAACGAAACCATATCGTCATTAAAAACTGACAGTGAAATTGTGTGTGTAACATTATTAATAACTACTCTCATTATAACAATCTCTCTCATTATTCTCATTATCATTGTGCTAATTGAATTTCGAACAATACCCAAACCTTCTACGAATCGATCCGAGATTGCGAGACCTTGGATCGTTTATGAAGAAACATTTGTGTAGTAAGACATAAATACTTTGCATGCAAAAAATTGATAAAGTAGTAGTAGTAATATAGTACAAATATTTTATGGATATTATTAATATTTTATTTCATTATGGATATGATCAATATTTCATTTTATTTTACTTGTGAATCTGCACTTTTCAATGCCAACGGAAAGAATCAATTTGATTGGTTAGCGCTGTGTTAAGGGGGAGAGAAAAACGGGGTTAAGGGAATTTTCATAAGGGTATTAAAAGAGGGTAAAATCCATTAAACTCCATTAATTTTGAGAAAAAAAAATATCAACAATTAACTAAACGGTAATTATTATTATTTATTTATATAACTAGTCGGTGGGACGGTATCCTTTGGGTACCCCATCTCAACCCTAGTGTTAAAATTAAATTAACTTCAAATTTTAATTATATAACTATTGTAGAAAAAAAAATGGAACAAATACAATGGGCAAGATCCACCTACGACAGTTACTTCAAGATGCAGAAAAATCATGCCAGCCAACAATTATACGAAATCAATGAAAATTTACAAATTCCAAATTATTTGCGGATAGATGACAGAAGAATGAAGATACGAATGTTTACAATAAGGAGAAATTCAGAATTGAAATTGACAGATGAAATTGAGTTGTCTCAGAAGGAAGAATATCACATACACGTGATCAGAGGTACAGTGGAAGTGCTGAAGAACGATAATACAATATGGTGGCAACTCCGAAAATTCACATCATGGAAGCTGCAGAAGGACTTCATGTGGAGAACACTACGAGCAGCGAATGAGGAGACAACGTTGGTGGTGGAAATCAGAACTGAGAATGAAGCGGATGAGGTACCACAGATACATCTAATTGAAGGAGAAGACCCAATGTTATTGAAAATTTCAAAGGAAATGTTGAAAAAGAAAATGTCGTTTCTCAGAAAAGAAATGGATCTAGAAGAAATCCGCAGTAGAATATTATTCATTGATGCTGAATATGGCACATCAGAGCAAGGGAAAATGGTCCCTTTAGCAATAGCAATTATGAATTATTATGGGAAAGTAGTAAAAGATGTATACCTCACTCCAAGAGGAAAAATCCGACATTTTAATTCAAGGATCCATGGAATTACAGAAGTGGCCAGCAGGAACCAATGTGATCAATATGTGGCAATGAAAGAGATTCAACGCTTGACAGTAGGCAAGATATTGATCGGCCATGATTTGCATGCAGAATTACAATACTTGGGGATATGGAGTGAAAAATTGTACGGCATTCGAGATCTAGCAGCAGCACCAATACTTCAGAACATGGGAGTAACCATAAGGGGAGAATGGTTCAAACTACAAACAGTGGTGAAAGAAATATGTGGAGAACAGACTCAGATGAGTATTCATTCGGCTCTCGAGGACGTGAAAAGTATACGCAAGGTATACCAGAAAGTGGAAAGTCAATGGATTGATGACATACCGATGCCCAAAAATCAACCGTCAAAGCGATATTCGTGGGATGAATATAAAAAGCTTCGGGAAATTGAATCAACATCAACTGCAATACCAGAAAAACTAACGCAAATTCCAATTGAAGATGTAATGGAATCTGAAGAAATTGATTTAACATTCGAGGAGAATGTGACGATGGATAGTGAAAACCCATTGAAGGAGAATGTGACGATGGATAGTGAAAATCCATTGATTCAATTGAAGTGGGCCAATGAATCATTCTTAGAAATTGCGGAAGAATGTGTCGCATTAATGGAAAGCATTTCGATGATAAGGATACATCCAACACTTGAATATGGTCCAATGCCAGAATGTAGAAAATCCAAAAAGAGAAAAACAACTTCGAACATTGATGTCGGAGACACTGTCACTGTCAATGGTGTAGTATATGAACGCGAAGAAACAATAATACGATATCGGCATGAAACGAAACGATTAGAAATAAAGATGGATTAATTTTTATATATTGTATTTATAAAATAAATAATTGTGAACTCGATTTTGTCTCATGTATTTATTGGCAGCGCATCAGTTAGACCCCAAAATAAGAATAAATAAGTAAATAATTGAGAGTAAATAAATGATTAAATAAATAAATAAACTTATTATTGTGTATAACAACAAACACATTTCCAATTGTCGGAGTTTGGCTACCCTGGACAACAATTGGAAATGTGTGGTTGTCAGTAGTCATTGATTTTTCCATTGAAATCGTTTATGAATAAATGGAACTATATTGTATCTAAATCTATATTTGGTTATAAGTTTCTCTGTGTATCTCGGTGTCTCTATATCTATATTTATTTATCCAAAACTATTTATTTATATCTAGGCATAAAATTTGAGTATAGACTATTTTGCTTTGATAACTAAATATAATTTTATAAATTGGCCCATGACAATTGAATTTCAAATAGTGTAAAAAAATCAACAAAATTATATTAACTAATATCTACATACTTCATGGTTTCATATTCGCTTCGAAATCAACAATATTCATGTTTCTGCGCACCATTTTAAGTTGGAAATAGATTTTCGATTTCCAGTTAATACAGTGACAATCGCGATAATTAATTTTAAGTATATGTTTCAATTTATTGTGTTAAATCATCAAAGAATCTGAAAATTATTTTACACAATATAATAAATAATCAATATAAGTTTATATTAACAAAAATTTATCCACCTGCATAAGAGGACGATCTTGAGGTAATAATAAATAAAGTGTACTTGAAAATTATGGTGTGCAATGGTTAATAAGTCATTACAAGCAGGAGTATCAGCAAAGGCTCGGATACCTAAGCAATTAGATGGATCAAGCTGCTGTTTTAAAAATTCACAACAAACATCTTAAATTTCTGATAATTGTAATAAACAAGCAGCTGGTAGTAAACACTGTACATTCCACTCTTCAATAACAATTTGAGATGTATAACAAAATTCTACCAATGCTTCAACAGCACGTTCATCGATATCCCTTAATGTTACCTAATATCGTTTGATAAAGATAACCAAATATTTAATTACTTCATTTTGTAGTGATTCAGATAATTCGCCAGTAAACATAGCTTTAAAATAAGGACTACATGCAGATAACACAATTCTATGGGCTAAGATTTTTTTGACCAACAATCAAGGCTACGTCACATAATTCGCCGTGTTTTCTTAGTTGATTAATGGATTCCAAAGTAATTTTTGGGTGCTTCTCAGAGAAGTAGCATAATTTGTTAAACGTATTAGAATTGAATGCACCCCCAGAACATTGATCTCCAGTAATAATCTTTTTCTCATTTTGTTGCACATCACAATAGTTAATAGAAAATGGTTAAAAATATGAAGAAATAAATAAAATCCCTTACCTATTAATGAATTATTCATCAACCAATCAAATCAAACTACGAGTCGTACCAAAGATTTCCGCGGTTTCGGTGCGTTCGGTGGCTTCTGATTGGCTTTCTCTTTATCTCGTGTAAGTTTGAAGAACTGAAAAAAGAAAGAAATAAATCTATTTTGCGAAACAAAATTAAATTACCCTTGAATTAGTTGTCCAAATTGTAGATGTGTAACAAATTCAATCGGATGATTGGTGGATTTAATTATCATTTTCTTTTTGAATTTTCCTATCTCCCGTCAAAAGCGCAAACCAATTTCTTAAATAATTTCGGTTTTAGATCTGAAATTGAAAAACAAATTACCCTCAACTGCAATTAAATTAGTTGCTCATTAGTAAAATGAGTTTCGGGATTTTGAAAAGAAAATCGTACTAATCAAATAATATCCAACTAATAGATTGAAATTATAAGAAAAAATCGGAAAATATTCCATAAATGCTGGTAACTTCATTTAAACTAATTGAGAATTATTTCCATTTATTGAAGTGGTTGGATATTTCTTTTGGTAAATATTAGCGATTTGAATATTATTGCAGATTTTCTTGGGAAAATTAATAAATATCTGTAAAGAAAAAATTATTATTATTATTATTATTATTATTATTATAATTATTATTATTATTATTATTATTATTATTATTATTATTATTAGTATTATTATTATTATCATTGTTATTATTATTATTATTATTGTTATTATTATTAGTATTTATTATTAGTGTGGTTATTATCATTATTATAATTATCATTTCCTAATTGATTTTATTATTATTAATTATTAGTATTATTAGTTATTAGTATTGTGGTTATTATTATTATTATAATTAATATTATTATTAGAAATATTTTGTCGTTTTATTGTTATTATTATTATTATTATTATTATTATTATTATTATTATTATTATTATTATTATTATTATTATTATTATTATTATGATTATTATTATTATTATTATTATTATTATTATTGTTACCGTATACATGCAGATTCGAGGTCGAATCTAAATTAAAGGGGGGAGATATGTTGGGGTTCAACAAGAGAGGCACAAAAATGAGGTGAAAATTGACAAAAACACCAAATTCAAAATAAAAATTTAAAGTACAAAATATTAATTAAAAATCAAAAATTTTAAAAAATGAATATTTTCTGGGGGAAACTGGTATGGGCGGATGCTAAATAATGAGACGAGTTCAGCTATAATAAAATAAAATCAATGGGGGGTCCCTAAAAGGAATAAATTACAAAAAACAAAAATTAATTAAAAAATTAATTAACTAATGGGAAACCCGAGCCAATGGGAAACCCAAGCTAATGGGAAACCCGATACAATGGAAAACCCGAGCGAATTGAGAAATCCAATTT